>PVHP010032799.1:0-20043 GCA_004024765.1 Zapus hudsonius | reverse complement strand
AGACTACATAGTGAATTCCAGGTCAGCCTGGGCTAGAGTGAGACCCTAACTCGAAAAAAAAAAAAATGCTAAATTAAGTACAGCATATCAAGAACAAAAAAAAATGTACTACTGACATAAAAGATGTTCACAAGATATGACGTTACAAAAGCAAGTGTGTGTATGTGGGGGAAACAAACTGAGCAGGGTGTAGTGGTGTGCACCTTTAATCCCAGCACTTGGGAGGCAGAGAGGAAGGAGGAGGATCAACATGAGTTCAAAGCCATTCTGGGATATATGTATTGAAAAGAAAATATGATAGGGCATGATGATGCCTGCCTAGAATCCCAGCATTTGGGAGGTAGAGGTAAGAGAATCAGTTCAAGGTCATCCTTGGCTACATACATACATACATACATACATACATACATAGTGAGTTGGAGGTCAATCTGGGCTACACAAAGACATGTCTCAAAACAAAATACAACAAGGGCTAGGAGATAGTCCATGTATTTTACCCATGTAAAAATACCAAGCCAGGTGGTACATATCTGTAATCCCAGCACTGGGGAGGAAGCAACAAGACGATCCTTAAGACATACTGGCCAGCCAGTCTAGATTAATTGGTAAATTCCAGGCCAATGAGAGACCCTGCCTCAAAGGGAGGTGGATGGCATCCCTGAGGATGACTCCTGAGGTTGTCCTCTGGCTTCCATACAACACTGGGAAATGAATCATGAAGGATCTGTACTTTCTGTGGGACATATTGCTGTTTTAGTGTTTTTTTTTTTTTTGGGGGGGGGGATAACAGGGTCTTGTGTATTTCAGGCTGACCTCAAATTTGCTATCATCTTTGAAATTCTGATCCTCCTGCCTTCACCTCCAAAGTGTTAGAACTAGAGGCATGTGCCATCAAGCCTGGCTGTAACTATTTTGTGTGTTCTCAAAGGAAGAAGGGAGGGAAGGAAGTAGAGAGGGGAGGGAGGATGGACGAATGGAAGGAAGGGAAGGAGGGAGAGAATGGGTCTCTTGTTCCTGCACACCGAACTTCAGAAACATGCACTGCTTTGTGAATCTGGCTTTATGTGGAGGGACTAAAACCCAGGTTGGAAGACTTTAGGGCTGAAGAGATGGCTTAGTGGTTAAGGCATTTGTCTGCAATGCAGAAGGACCAGAGTTCAATTCCCCAGTGCCCATATAAATCCAGATGCACAAGAGGGCGCATGTGCCTGGAGTTCATTTGCAGTAGCTGGAGGCCCTGGTGCACCCATTCTCTCTCTCTCTCTCTCTCTCTCTCAAATGATTAAATAAAATATATTAAAAAAAAAAAAAAAAGACTTTAGAAGCAAGCACCTCAACCACTGAGCCATATCCCCAAGTCCTGGCACTATTTCTTTTATAAATAGAAAGGAAATGTTTGAAAACACCTCTGTGGTGCTGGGTCTGTCAAAATCTCAGTTCAATTGTTCTCTTAGCTCATCTCTGGGGCTCAGGAGAGGTCCCTTGCTCACACCACCATCATCTTCCTGCTAGAGCTGACTCAGCAAATGTCATGAGGCTGCCATTAAACAGAAGCAGGCAAAGTTTCCAGTGTCAGTTACAAGGTTGGGGAACATGTTTCTCCCAAAAGTCAAGTGAAACTGGCTTGGAATTTGTGGTTACGGCTCACCAATGGATGAACTTAGAGTAGACAGCCTTACAACAGAATTCTAAGGCACAGCTCAGAAATCAAGCCCTGCAGAGTTGCAGAATGGTTTCTTCCTAATGAAACCCAGAGGGTTGAGGGGCAAGGGAGCTGTCACTGGCAGTCTGAGAAAAAAGAATAAGCTGATTATAAAATTAAAAGGGAACAGGGAAGTAAGAGTAACTAGCTGCAAAGGAGAAAAGACAGACACTGAAATGTCTACTCATGAGTTACGGATGTGTTAACCACAAAACCTTCCAAATGACTTGTGCCAGAAGCTAGATTTGGTTCTAAATCAGCAGGAGCAGGGAAATGACAGCTGCCAGGGCATCCTGATCAACAGCACTGTCTTCATACATGATGCTTGTGTACTCGCCTGGTCAGGTTGGAAGCTTTTTAGGTGGGAATGGTAGTGTTCTATCTAACCTGGTGGTCATTCTCTCTCTGTTTTGTGTTGCTACAGCAAAATGCCTGAAGCTGGGTAACCTATAAAGCAAAAAGGCTTAGGCCTGGATATGCAGATTAGCTGGCAGAGTGCTTTCCTAGCATGCACAAGCCTGGGTTTGATCCACACAACTGCATATATCGGATGTGGTGGCATATGCCTGCAATCCCAGCCTATGGGTGGGTAGAAGGAAGAGGATGAGAAGTTCAAGATCATCCTCAGCTACATAGCAAGTTTGAGGCTGGCATGGGCTGTATGAGAACCTGTCTCAAAAAAAAAAAAATAGCAAAGAGGTTTATTCAGCTCATAACCAAGGTGATTGTCTCTCTTTCACTGATCTACTTCTAGCTGATGGGATGCAAGGGGACATCAGTGAGGTATTCTATGAAGTTGTGGTTATCTTTAAAGACACAAGAAAGGCAGCTATGATGGTGGGCTCCTGTAGTCGCAACCCTAAGGAGGCTGAGGCAGGAATTCACATGTTCCAAGCCAGTCTGGGTTTCATAGTTAGATCATGTCTTTTTTTGTTTGTTTGTTTTTCGAGGTAGGGTCTCACTCTAACCCGGGCCGACCTGGAATTCACTGGAGTCTCCGGGTGGCCTTGAACTCATAGTGATCCTCCTACCTCTGCCTCCCGAGTGCTGGGATTAAAGGCGTGCACCACCATGCCTGCTTAGATCATGTCTTTAAAAGAAGGAAAGAGCCAAGCATGCACACCTTTAATCCCAGTATTCAGGAGGCAGAGGTAGGAGGATCACCGTGAATTTGAAGCCAGCATGGGAATACAGAGTGAGTTTCAGGTCAGCTGGGGCTAGTCCGAGACCCCATCTTGGGAAAAAAAAAAAAGGAAAAAAAGAAAAGAAAGAGCTGGAGAGATGGCTTAGCAGCTAAGGTGTTTGCCTGCAAAGCAAATGGACCCGAGTTCAATTCCCCAGTGCCCACATAAAGCCAGATGCACAAGGTAGTGCGTGTGTCTGGAGTTCGTTTGCAGTGGCTGGAGACCCTGGCGAGCCCATTCTCTCTGTCTGCATCCCCCCACCCATAACTAAATAAAATATATATTTTCTTTTTTTTATTTTATTTATTCATTTTCAAGCAGAGAGAGAGAAAGAGAAAGAGACAGAATGCACCAGGGCCACCACCTTGTGAGTCTGGCTTATGTGGGTCCTGGGGAATTGAACCCGGGGCCTTAGGCACTGGAGGCAAGTGCCTTAACTGCTGAGCCATCTCTCCAGCCCAAAATATATATTTTCTTAAAGAATGGGAGAAAAAAAAGAAAGGAAAGGAAAAGGGAGAGGGAAAGGGAAACAAGGAAAACAAAATAGAAATCTCTTTCAACCTTTAGACTATCAATTTATGATTCCAGGGTACTAGAAATCATGGCAACCATCCTTGGAGCAGGAGAAAACCATTTAAAAAGATAAAGACAACCCAAATTGCTGAGGAAAGCAGAGCAGATGAGAACTAGGTCCTCCACCATACTACTGATCAGAAGCCACCCTTTTCTGGACCTGCCCCTCCTCCAGATGACTTGCTCTGTACAGCAGGTGTCCTCACTGTCAGAGTGTTCTATGCTTGTAGTCAGAACCATCCCACAAGTACAAGAAGGCTGACCAAAAGGTGGCCACTCAATCTATACCTTCTCTAAGGACTGACTTCCCAGTGTGACTGCACACCATGATTTCCAGATGTCCCCACAGCCTCAAGGAGTAATTGATTTTGCTACCCAGAGCTATACCTGTTCTTCTTATGCCATAGTTAGTTACCCTTTGCTTTAGGGACTTCCTTCCTTCTCCATGTGGTTGGAGGTAAGAGGAGTGAGGACCCAGTGCTCCATCTGAACTACTGTCACCAAGGATGGCCAAACAACCCAGGAAGACTAATCTGATGACTTCTCTTTGACTGATGCAAAATGTTAGCAGGGAAAAAAAAGAGCCTTCTGATTGTGGGTCTATAAATTGAAAGCCTGAAACTAAGACTGGTGGCTGATTCATTATTCCTGGCATAAAAGGAGGACAGTCTACCTTATAAGACCTACACAGAGTCGTAGCCCTATAGACATTGAATAGACACCAAGTCTCACCGTAAGCCCTGGATGTACCTGAGCCCACAGTCTGCTATTATTTAAGGTAGAGTTGGGTTTCTGTCATTAAAAAAAATTATTTCTCATCATAACTCAGGGAACTGAGCGGAAGAGGGGGCGGAAAGATTATGAGAGCTGTGGTGGGGGAGAATATCCAGAGGCATGATGCCCCTGAGTAACAACATACTAGGGCCAGGAGAACCGGGCTGAATACTAGGCTATCCATGATTCCCTGCCCCAAGGACTGATCCAGAAGGCCCACGGAGGAGGATATCCAGCTGACTGGGGATGGGGAAGAGGGGCACTGGGGAACTGGGGATAACAACTCATCATTTGCCCACTAAATAATGTAACTCATTATGGACAATAAAAAAAAAGAAAAAAATTTATTTCTTTGCAAGCAGAGAGAGATAAAGAAAAGAGAGACAGGGCTGGAGAGATGGCTCAGGGGTTAGGGTACTTGCCTACAAAGCCTAGTAACCTGAGTTTGATTCCCCAGTACCCACATAAAGCCAGATGCACAAAGTGGTACATGCATCTGAAGTGTTTGTAGAGGCTAGAGGCCCTGGTATACCCATTCTCTGTCTCTCTTCTATCTCTGCTTGCAAATAAATAAAAAGAAAAAAAAGAGAGAGAGAGACAGAATGGGCATGCCAGGTCCTCTAGCCGCTGCAAACAGTTTGAGGATTTGGCTTTACATGGGTGCTGGGGAATCAAACTCAGGTCCTTAGGCTTTGCAGGCAAGTGCCTTAATTGCTGAGGCACATCTCTCCAACCTGGTTGCTATCATTTTTAAAAACCTAACTCAATAAATCCTAACCTATCCCACCCCACATCTGGAAGACTTCATCACTCCTGGATGCTCTGTCCTCATCACTCTCCTTTATTTCCTTTTCCTTCTAGCTTAGCTTCCCAACTCTTAGCAAACCAACCCAAAGGTAGGCCAGGACTCTATTTAGGATCCATTCTTCAGAACAGGCTTCAGAGGCTGCCTGCCACAGCCCTATGGCTGGGTGTGGGCACTGTCACTCCCCCCACTCCATGCCCACTCGTTCCTCCTTCTTTTGCCCACCATTGCTCTGATGTTATTTCCAAGCCCGTTGGCCAAACTGTGCATACTATTTAGATCTGGAAAAGCAGGTCTCAACATTCACTTGATTACACTGCTCAGCATGTCCTCACATGCAGATGGATGGGTGGGTAGGGCACTCTGCATAAAGTTACTAGGCTTAGGGTGGACAGCATAGGCCACCAGACAGAATGATGACACTACTTACACATGTAGATGTATCTGTGTATACACAAAACACAAAATACACATGTTCTGTATAATAGGATCATGTGTAACCCTAGTAGAATATAACCACACAGGAGTAATGTCTATTTCACCAGCATCTGCTGAGCATGCTCCACTGAGAGAACCTGATCAGCCTATCCAATCTTAAGAAATATTTATAATAGAGCAGTTGTTCACACTATAAAAAGATTCCAGGGGGAGAGGGGATGCACACCTTTGATCACAGCATTCGGGAGGCAGAGGTAGAAGAATCACCATGAGTTCAGGGCCACCCCAAGACTACATAGTGAATTCCAGGTCAGGCTGGCCAGTTACTGCCTTCTGACTTTGGACCACATTTAAGTGCATCTGCTCATCTGTAAAACAAGGACAATGATAATAATGTCACATGAAGCTAATGCGTAGATGAAGTGATGCAGTTAGAACAGTGCCTGTGCATAGTCTGTTAGTTACCTTCTCATGACTGGGACAAAAAAAAGGAGAGGCTGGAGAAATGGCTCAGTGGTAATGGTACTTACTTGCAAAGCCTAACAACCTGAGTTTGATTCCCCAGTACCCACCCATATAAAAGCCAGATGTGCAAAGTGGCTCATGCATCTGGAGTTCATTTTCAGGAGTCCTGACACTCCCATACTCTCCATCTCTCAAATAATAAATTAATTTTTTTTTTCGAGGTAGGGTCTTGCTCTAGTCCAGGCTGACCTGGAATTCATTATGTAGTGTCAGGGTGGCCTCGAACTCATGGCAATCCTCCTACCTCTGCCTCCCGAGTGCTGGGATTAAAGGCATGCGCCATCACGCCCGGCTCAAAAAAATTTTTTTAATCTAGGTGAGGTGGCACACACCTTTAGTCCCAGCACTCAGGAGGCTGAGTTAGTATGACTGCTGTGAGTTCAAGGCCAGCCTAGGATTACAGAGTGAGTTCCAGGTCAGCTTGGGGTATAATGAGACCCTGCCTCAAAAAAATAAAACAAAACCACATAATAATGATGATGGAGAAATTGATAGAGGAAGGCACTCAACATTGACCTCTGGTCTCCACAGGCATGAGCGCGCGCGCGCGCGCACACACACGGAACAGAAAAATCAAGGTTCTTACCTTGTTAATCCTTATAAAGTCTTTAAAGACTAAATAATAATAAAAGGCAAGTAATAGTTACATACTTATTTCTATACTTACCGTGTATGGTAATTTATATTGATTGCTAATTTGACAGGAACTAGAACCCCCCTGTGAGGGGGCTATGTAGATTAGATTAGCCTCTGTGCATGTCTGTGAGGGATGATCTTGAGGAGGTTAATTAAGGTGGGAAGAACCCCCTTAATTATGGGCAGCACCATTCCATGGGCTGGGGTCCTGGACTGTACAAGAGAGTGGGCTGAGTAGTAGCATTTACTACTCTGCTTCCTCACGGAGGGCTGAATGTGATCAGCTATCTCAAGTTCCTGCCACCATGCCTTTCCCCACCATGACTGACCTATAACTATTAGCTGATAAATGCACCCTTCTTCGTTAAACTGACTTTTGTCAGGTATCCTGTCCCAGCCATGAGAAGGTAACGAACAGACTACGCACAAGGCACTGTTCTAACTGCATCAGTTCATCCACGCATTAGCTTCATGTGACGTTATTATCATTGTCCTTGTTTTACATATGAGCAGATGCACTTAAATGTGGTCCAAAGTCAGAAGGCAGTAACTGGCCAGCCTAGTTATATAGTTTAAGTTTGGGTTCAGGAGCAATACTTTATTTATTTTTGTTGTTGTGTGTAGTATGTGTGTGTACACATGTGTGCAGATGTGTTTGCCTACTGATGTATGTGAGGAGGCCACAAGAGGATGTCAGTGTCATGGCCTGTTCTCTCACTCTTCTACCTTGTTTCATTGAGAAGGGTCTCCGGCTGAACCTGGAGTGCAGTGGTTTTTTGGTCAGACCAGCTTATCAGTAAGCCCCAGTGATCTACCTGTCTCCCTGCACTCCCGGCTCTTTACCTGGGTTCTGGGGATCAAACTCAGGTCCTTGTGCTTTCATGGCAACTGCTCTTACTCACTAACCCATCTCACTGTTAAACCACCTTCTTGTGCTACCCTCCTTGATCTGGCAGTCACGTGCAGGATGGAGGACAGTATGGGGACAGCCTATTTAGGCTATGAGCAACTCATAGCATATGGTGCTGAGGACCCACACTTGCGTGAAATAAGGAAGAAAACAAAAAGAAAGGATGCTGATGGGAGTCAGGGCAGGAAGAGCAGTGACTAGATTAAAATCACACAAGAGAGGTTTCTAGAGAACTAGTCTATTTTTTGATTTGGGTGCTAGTTATATGGTATGTTCAGCCTGTGAAAACTCATCAAACTGCACAGCTATGTCTGTACTCTTGGGCTGGAGAGATGACTTAACAGTTAAAGGTGCTTGCTTACAAAGCCTGTCCACCTGGTTCTATTTTCCAATATTCACACAAAGCTAGATGCATAAAATGCTTGTGTGTACTCTGTACATATACTTTCATGAATGCCTTTAATCCCAGCACTTGGGAGGTCGAGATAGTAGGATCACTACTGCTGTTGAGTTCAAGGCCACCCTGGAACTAAAAAGTGAGTTCCAGGTCAGCTTGGGCTTAAGTGAGACCCTACATCGACCCCTCCCCCCAAAAAAAGCTAAAAGATGAAAGGATGAATTTTGAAAATATTATGAATGGCTTTTGCCCTTTTCTATTTTCCAAGTGTTCCAGAATGTCACCATATTAAGCATTGGTGTTATCTAATACTGAGTCAGGCATTGCAGATTACTATGGCTGTGTGAACAAGTCACAATCATCCATGTGAATAATTTGTAGTCAGAGATACCAGGTAGACCGAATGCCAGCGGAGCTCCTGAAATCACAGTACAGTGAGTGAGAGTAAGAGCTGCAATGCCTTAGATTCAAATCCTGCTTTTGCATCTACTGGATTTGTAATCTTGAACATGTTGCTAAACCTCTCTGTTTTCTTCTTTCTGTAACTGTAAGACTGGCTTAACTGTCTAACTTAAAGAAATGCTTACAGCTGGATACTCAATGATACAGTGATTCCTAGCATGGTGAAGCCCTGGTTTCCATTTCCAGTATGAGAAAAGAAAAAGAAAAAAGTGGTATTTAAACTGGGCATGACAGAACATATCTGTAAATATCCCAGCACTCAGGAAACTAAGGTAAGAGGTAAACTCAAGGCCAGCCTGGGCTAGATAGACAAATACATAGATAAATCCATTGGTTCATGCCTATAATTCCAGCATTCAAGAGGCTGAGACAGGAGGATAAGAGGATTGACTTGAGTTTAAGACTAGCCTCAGCTATAGAATAATTTCAAAACTATAACAATCCAGGCGTGGTGGTACAAACCTTTAATCCCAGCACTCAGGAGGCAGAGGTAGGAGGACTGATGTGAGTTTGAGGCCACCCTGAGACTACATAGTCAATTCTATCCAGGTCAGCCTAGGCTACAGCGAGACCTACCTCGAACCCCCCCCCCATAGCAATAATAAAATAAAATTAATTAAAAATAAAAAAATTATAAAAAACATCAAAGGAGCCAAAAAAGAAGTGCTTACAGTGCATACATGACACATAGGATATTTATCCCTATCACCATTTAGGCCCTTGGTCATGTCTTCTACCTTAAAATCCATTGTCATTAACTTTCCCTATCATTTCCTATTGTGAAAATAATTTACTATTAATCCCTGCCATGTTCCAAATAAAAGTAGACTTGGTTTACCATTTACTACTACTTCTTTTTTCTATTTCATTTATATTTTTGAGACAGGATCTCATGTAGTCCAGGCTGGCCTAAGACTCAAATATGTAGTGGAGGATGTTCTTGAACTCCTGATCCTCCTGCTTCAACCTCCTAAATGCTGGGATTACAAGCATGCACTACCATGCCCAGTTTATATGGTGCTGGGGATCAAACCCAGAGCCTCATGTATGCTAGGCAAGCACTCTGCCAATGGTGCTACATCTCTAGCACCCCTTCTCTTTCTCTCTCTGATAAGGTCTCACTATGTAGCCCAAGCTGGCCTTGAACTCAGGATCCTCCTGCCTTTGCCTCTTGAGTGCTGGGATTACTAATGTGTACCACCCTCCCAGCTTTACCTAAATTTAAATAGTACAATAAAAAAATCTACAAAATAGAAAGTCAAGTACACTTTTAGGGCTATAATACTCTTACCCCATCATGAAGTATTGTGGTGGTTTGAGATTCAGGTGTCCCCATAAACTTATTTGTTCTGAATGCTTGATCCCCAGCTGATGGCAATTTGGGAATTGGAACGTTGCTGAAGGCGTGTTGTTGGGGACAGGCTGATGGGTGTTAGAGCCAGCTTCCCCTTGTTAGTGTTTGGCACAGTCTCCTGTTGCTATGTCCATCTGATTTTGGCCAGGAAGTGATGTTCACCCTCTGCTCATATCATCATTTTCCCTGCCATCATGGAGTCTCCCCTTGAGTCTATAAGCCAAAATAAACGCATTCTTCTCATTAGCTGCTTTTTGTCAGGTTCTTTGTTGCAGCAAGGAAAAAGATGACACAAGTACCTAATGTTGTCTGCAGGCCTAACTGACAGCATAAATTACAATGGAGATGCTCTAAGAGGGACTGTGGAGCACATAATGTCATCACACTCAAGAAACACCCACAACTTTTAGTGTGAAAATTAGGACAGTACAAAAGGGCTGGAGAGATGGCTCAGCAGTTAAAGGCACTTGCTTGTAGAACCTAACAACCTTGGTTTGATTTCCTATTACCCACCAAGCACACAAAGAAGTCTGAAGCTCATTTGCAGCAGCAAGAGGCCCTAATGCGCCCATCCAGTCTCTCATTCTTTCATTCTTTCTCTCTCTGCTTGCAAATAAATTTTTTTATAAAAGGGACAGTACAATAAATATCCAAATACTCTCCACCTACACTCATCAGCTCATAGTTTGACACATCTGTATTCTTTTCTTCCCACATATTTTACTTTTTTGGCCTAATCTAACAATTAAAATCATAACAAGTTACAGACTTCAGGCCATTTTATCCATAAATTCTTTAGCCTGTGTCTCCCAAGAACAAGAGCATTATCTTATATAGACACAACACCAAAACCATACCCAAGAAATTTCAGTTGTTTAATATTACATAACATACAGCCTACATTAATATTTTCCCAAATGTCCTAGAAATAACCTTTTTCTCCAACTCAGAGTCAAATCAAGGATCTAAGAGGTTACTTAAACTGTCATGTTTCCTTTAATCTAGGACAGTCTCTTCCCCTTTAAAAAATTATTTATTTATTTGCAAGCAAGGAGAATGGGCATGACATGGCCTCCAGCCACTGCAAATGAACTCCAGATGCACGTAGCTCTTTGTGCATCTGGTTATTCATGTGTACTGAAGAATTGAACCCAGGTTGTCAGGCTTTGCAGGCAAGCACCTTAACCGCTGAGCCATCTCTCCAGCCCAGCACTGACATTTTTTAAAAATCCAGGGAGTTCTATTGTAAACTGTCTCACAGTCTGGACTCACCTGGCTATTTTCTCATGCTTAGACTCAGGTTCAGTCTTTTTGAAAAGTGCTACTTGATGTTTCAGACTTTTCAGTGCAACGCATAAGGAAATACATGGTAATTGTTCGTTCATTACTAGTGTTGTTAAGTGGCTAGGGTGATATCTGCTCCAACCTTTCAATTTTCTTTTCTTAATAAGTAAGCAATTTGTAGAGTGATTCTTTCAGCCCTTGTGAATATCTTATTCCCTAACAGACATTTTACTCAACAGTTTTAGCAGCTATTCAAGAGGACTGAAATTTCAAGGCCAGCCTGGGCTACACATCAGTCACTAGTGATATTTACATGCAGGTGAAATAAACCCATGCAAGTAAAACCCTATCTTCCCACTAACTTGCAATATGATTTCAGAATTATTACACAACTAATTTCAGAACTTCATCTCTTTGACAATGATTTGTAACAACTATTTTACATTTCTCTTATTTATGTCTATCTGAACAGGTACACATATGAATGCATTGTTTTAAGCAATGGAGTGTTGTTTGTACAAGAGGTTGCCTAAGTCTTCATAGCCTCTATTCCTATAGCAGATCAAATTCTACCATGAAAAGTCTGTTTTCAAAGCTAGACATGGTGGCACAGGCCTGTAATCCCAGCTACTTAAGGCAGAGGCAGGAGGAACACAAACTCAAGTCCTGCCAGGGCTAAGAAGTGAGTTTAAATATTTTATTTATTTATTTACTTATTTTATTTGAGAGAGAGAGAGAGAGAGAGAGAGAGAGAGAGAGAATGGGCATGCCATGGCCTCCAGCCACTGCAAATAAACTCTAGACACATGCACCACCTTGTGTATCTGGATTTATGTGGGTGCTGGGGAATTGAACTTGAGTCCTTCTGCTTTTCAGGAAAATGCCTTAACCACTAAGCCATCTCTCCAGTCCAAGAAGTGAATTTAATTTTGTGAGACACTGTCTCAAAATAAAAAGGGCTGGGGATATAGGTAAGTAAATGTCACAATGGTTTGTAGCATGAGGCCTTAGGTTCAATCTCCAGTGCCACTAAAGGGAGGGGAGTGGAATGGTGAGAAAAAAAAAAAGCAAAGTCCATTTTCAGCCAGGTGTATTAGTGCATATCTATAATCTCAGCTGAGAGAAGTGGTCCTATATAGTGACCAGTTCATTAGCCAAGAAATACACAGGTGATATGACATGACCACCAAACATGCAGGGTTCCCACAGATCAACACTCCAGCACCAAGGCCCCACTCCAATGCTCACAAAAACAGTCCCCAGAGGCACCGGGAGCAGAACTCAATCTCCTACAGGGCATGTGAATAATCTAACTCAAACTTGATTCTGACCATGGAGGCCCTGCCTGAGTCCAGCATCCCCTCTACCCTGCGAGAGAGCAAGCTCCTGGCAGTTTTCTCTCTCTGTATCCCAACCTCTACTGTTATCCCAACCCAAGCCAAGATTAGCATATGTGCTGTGGCCCCAGAAGAGATGGCCAGGCCACTGGGGGCAAGGAACAGGCTAGTTATGACTCCTTGGGGAGTCAGGAAGGCAGTGACATATCCCTGTCTATTAAAATCCGTATAGCTTTCCATCCAGAAAAGGACTCTGCAGACATCAAAATATTCCAGCAAGTTCCCAAAGACAACCAGGATCACAGCCACAGGACTAGTATACTGGCAGCCTCTGGGCTTTTACCTGATTGGAACACGTATCGGGCAAGGCCTTGCATCAGCTCTGCTGGCCATGTTGGTGGGGCAGACTCCCCAGTCTCTCTCTTCAGACGAAACGTCAGCTCAAAGCCAAAACCGCTAGGTCCATCTGTTCCTGTAAACCTGAAAGGAATAAAAGGCAAATGTTTTTAATTCAACTATCTTGGGGAAAATGCTGTTTTGAAAAGTCTTTGTGTGATAGCTTCAGCGTGCAAACCCTCTATTCAGAAGAATTTTCCAAAATGCTAACCCTGGGGGGGAAGAAGGACTTCTAAAGCTTATAAGGAACCAGACTTTTGCCTTACTCTCCTGTGAGCCATGGGTACATGTATATGACCTTAGCCAAGCCCAACTTCCCCACTGGCACTCTCAATTATAAGTTCCATATTTTGTGGTTCTAGCACATTCCTTCCTGTATGATTGAGGCACCATTAAAAAGCTTCTTTATTCACATTCCTTACTTCTTCAAGCTCTTAAGCATACATTTAATTTGCTAAGGATACATGTCTGTGTGGATGAGCCTGTCCCTCCACTCTACTGCACAAGGCTACAATCCTGAGTTGCCCTGGCTGGCTTCCAAAGGCAGTATCTCTGTAGACAAAGCCTCAAGGCAGACTGCAGCAAATACTGGGCAGGCCTACACTCTTCCTATAGTCCAACATTCTACACACACACACACACACACACACTGAGCACTCCATCAGCACTCCTCAGTCATGGGAGCCCAAAGCACAATGACCAGAATGGGTAAGACTATAATTCCTTCAGGTGACCATGAGAATGTGGTCAGAATGTCTGCCTCTATCTGCTAGAAGCACTCAGGACTCTGAGTCTCAGGGAAGTCTCTGAAATGGATCACTGCCAGAGAGGGCAGCACTATGGATCGGAGAGCAGGGACTTGGTGGGTGCTACAACTTCTCAGGTGAGGGAGGTGCTTGGGGAGGAGTACTGAGCTCCAAAAGCTTGTCAGCCTGAGAAAGGTTAAAAGTTAAAATACATTCGTTCATCATGTAATTTTCAGTAATTAGATCTTGTACAAACACGAACCACAATGATTATACACATGTAAACTCCCTAGCATACAAACACACCATAAACTCAGATGACAACCAACACCTCCTTGCTAACCAAACTCCCAAAACAAGTGACCAGAGAAAAGAGCATTCTCAAGAACCCAGACCTGGAATTCTTGGTGGCAGCTTTCCTTCCTCATCACCCACCCCACAAGAGGCCAGACTGGGAGACTGGAGAGAAACAGACCCCCAAGTCTCAGAAACTGATTTAGCTTTCTGCTCCTGGGTACACCCAGCCCTCCTGCACCATACAGGGGAAGATCACCTTGGAGAAACTAAATTCAATCTCTTCCAGACTGAAAATGAATCCTTAGAAATCATTATGCTTAGGGGCCGGGGAGATGGTTCAGTGGGTAAAAGTACTTGCTGACCAAGCATGAGGACTTGAGTTCAATCCCCAGCACTCATGTAAAATCTGGGCATGCCCATGCATCCCAGTGCTGGGGGTGGTAAGCTCCAGGTTCAGTGAGAGACTCTGTCTCAGGGAACTAAGGTGGAAGAACCATAGAGGGGGATCTGATGTCTTCCTCTGGCCTCCACATACATCTGCACCTGTCCACACACATGCATCCACCACCTACACACCCAAAATGATCATGGTCCAATCCAACTGCATTTTTAGGAAGTATTCCATGGTCTGCATTCTCTCCACTTATCGAGCAATGTGAGAAGCATTTAGATGGTACACATGGGGAGCTTGTTTTTTTTTTTTGTTTTGTTTTTTCCTCTTATTGTTGTTGTTTTGCTTTTCTAGGTAGAGTCTCACTCTAGCCCAGGCTGACCTGGAATTCACTATGTAGTCTCAGGCTGGCCTCAAACTCATCGTGATCCTCCTACCTCTGCCTCCCAAGTGCTGGGATAAAAGGCACATGTGGAGTTTTGAAGAACAAACTAGAGGAAGATGCTTGAAATAACTCCATGGAAGCTATTTGTTTCCTTATTGGATTGCTCTCTTGGAATTAATGCAGTTCAAGTCCAGAGGCTGAGAGAATAACAATGCAAGATGAGGCTGTAAAAGCTACCTCCCAGGGGTGCAGGTTTGGAAGAGTATAAAACATGGGGGGAGGCAAGACTGACTTTAAAACTCTGCTCAAGGAGATGGGTCACTAGGGCAAAAGGAAGGCTTCAAGCAGCCACCAATTACAGACAGCTTTGTAAAGTGTATTAGAACATTATTTTTGGACTTTCATCTTGGGCCAAGGAAAATACATGATTTCTAACCACAAAAACTTGAGAAACAGACTAAAGGACCATGTGCGTCTTGGGCTGCACAATGGGGAAAACCCACAGATGCAGAGAAATCACTGAATCATTTGCACCCACACCACATCACCTCACTACGGAGAGCCATGTGCACATGGACTCTTGGGTATGCATTCATGCGCACACACATGCACACCATCTGCCTCCACACAGGGTATTTCTGGGCCAGCTCTGTGGTGGGCAGACCAGCCCCTTGCTTGGCTTCGGTGAAGGGACAGGCCCCGCCAGATGGTGTCCACCTGTGTTTGATTACCACCCACCAGGCTGGCTGGACACAGCCTCCACACTCTGAAACATGAGTTTGGAATGGCCCAGCCTCAGGATAAACACATGACCTGGGCCTGTCAGAAGGTTTCTTTTTTTAAAGTAGGCTACCCAGGCAATAGTCAAGTGACAAGGTCATTCAGTCCTTTAAATTTCCTGAAGGGGCCTGGCGTGGTCTGGACTTCCTCACGTGAGGGCTTCTCTTGCCAAAGTAAATTTTCTGAGCAGAGAATGGAGCCCCTCTGAGGAAGCAGCTGTCTAACATGGGAGAAAACTGCACGTGCTGTGGAAGGTGGGATGTGGGTCAGAGTAAAGGATTTTCCTAACAGAACACTCAAAAATACTGGCTCGTAGTGACGAGGGCCAGTGGCATTTCTCCCTATGGTTGTTGATTCTCCCTGTCATACCAGAAGTTGAGGGTGAGAAGTCTGTCTTGTTGTAGGAAGATGGATGAGAGGGGCACAAGACTTCCCCGCTTCCTGAGGCATTTAGGGCACAGGCTGGCAAGCAGCAGCAACCGCCCACTTGGCAACAGAAAGACTCCTGGACATCTGGATGCCCACCCAGCCATCAGAACCTGCCCAAAGGGCTCTCTTCCACCCCCCTACAAAGGAGTCTCAATCAGCCTCCAAGAGGTCAAAATGGTAGACAAGTCAGCCAGGGAGAGCAAGAGCCTGAAGAGACTTTCTAGAGGAAGCACATGCTAGGGCACAGGAGGTGCTGGCCTAAAGAAATGCAGAGCAAACCCCAGTGAGCCAGGTGTGGTGCATGCCTGTAATCCCAGCCTGTGCAGACAGGAGGATCAGGAGTTCAAGTGCTGGGATTGCAGACATGTGCCACTACACTGGGCTATGAGTATTATTCAGTGTAGCTACAGAGTGAACACAGCCCAAATGTCCAGCTTACAGAATGATGTACAGATACTTCTACAACATGAACCTCAAACGCATTATGCTAAATAAGTGAAAGAAGCCACATACAAAAGGCCACATATTATATGATTCCATGTATATGAAATGCCCACAATAGACAAACCCACAGCAACAGATCAGTGGATGCCAGGGGCCAGGGTAAGAGAAAATGAGGCTGATTTTGCTAATCTTGGAGGGGGAAGGGAGTGATGGCTGCATAAACTTGTGGATGTACTAAAGGATACTGAATTGTTCGTTTTAAAGGGGTAAATTTCATGGCATATGAGTTAATGAGGAAAAAAGAAACCTGACAATTCAGGTATTCTTACATGATAGTGGAGGCTGGGCCAGGTCTTTACCTACTCTTCCTGTTCATGGCACTACAATTTATTGAAAACGTAAGTCTAAGGCCTTAGACTAGGATTTTCCTCTTTCTATGTCTTGTCATTTAAGTCTCTAACACCTACATGACTCAGTCTTTGTTGTCCTCATTTAAATAACATGTGAAGTGGGTCAAAATCAATGTCACAGAGCAAGCTAGTAACTTGGAGTTGAGGTCTGTGTGACTTAAAAGCCCAGTTTTGCATTGCACTGTAGCCATAGGCAATAGTTAACCTTAGTGCTTCAGCTTCCTCACATAGTGATAACAACAGTAACAGCAGGCCAGCTTGCTGGTGAACACCTGTAATCCCAGCATTCCTGGGAGACTGAGGCAGAAAGATTGAGAGTTCAAGGCTAGCCTGGATTACATGGAAAGTTTGAAGCCAGTCTGGGCTACATAACAAAATTCAGTCTCAAAAACCAAACCAAAAAAATTAAAAAAACAACACTACTTCATAAAGTGGTTATGACGATCAAATGTTTAGGGTCAGTTTCTAAAACACTGTAATCATTGTATCACTATCATGGAGTAAAAGAAGCTAGCCACAAAAGACTTAGGCTATATGACTCCATTGATAAACACAGCAGTTTGTAATATAACAACAATCATATCAAGTGTCCAGAACAGGCAGATCTGCAGAGACTAAGTAAAGCAGTAGTTGTCTAGGGCTGAGAGGCCTAGGGCAAGTGGGGAATGACTACTAACGTTTAGGGTTATGGAAAAGTGGAGGTGACTACCTAACTATGAGCAAACTAAAAACCACTAAACTATTAATTTATTTAATACTTAAATAATAAACATTCAAATGGATGCACTCTATAGTATATGAATTATATCTCAATAGACTAAGTTTATAAAAATTTGGGGGGGCTGGAGAGATGGCTCAGTGGTTAAGGCACTTGCCTCCAGTGCCTGAGGTACCCGGTTCAATTCCCCAGTACCCACATAAGCCAGACCCACAGGGTGGTGGCCCTGGTGCGCTCTCTCTCTCTGCTTGAAAATAAATAAATAAAATATACAATAAAATATTTTTTAAAAAAATTTGGGGGGTACCCTCCCTCAGTAACTACTGTTTGCACAACTCATAACCCTCCATCCCATGAAGCATTCTAGCAATCCCGCTGAGGGCCCTCAGTGGAATGGGGGCAGGGAGTAGAGAAATGGTGGTACCAACACATGACTCATACATACAAAGTTTCTACTTATTAAAAAAATAATAGGGCTGGAGAGATGGCTCAGCGGTTAAGGCACTTGCCTCCAGTGCCTAAGGCCCCGGGGTTCAATCCCCCAGGACCTACATAAACCAGACCCACAAGGTGGTGGCCTCAGTGCGCTCTCTCTCTCTCTCTCTCTCTCTCTCTCTCTCTCTCTCTCTCTCTCTCTCTCTCTCTCTCATCTCTCTGCTTGAAAATGAATAAAAACAAAACCAATTGTTTAAAAAAATAATAATAAATAAATAAATTGGGGGACTACAAAGTTGGCTCAACAGTTACAAACACTTTCTGTGCAAGCAAGAAGGCCTGAACAAGCCTGAGACTGCTGAAGTTCAATCCCCAGGACCCACATAAACAGCTGGGCACAGCCACGCATGTCTGTAACCCCAGTCCTATCTGGAGCAGAGACTGGAGTTCACAAAAAAAAAAAAAAAAAAAGGCAGGCTGGCATAGAGGCACATATCTGTAATCCCACAGTCAAGAGTTCAAGGTCACCCTAAGACAACATAGTGAATTCCAGGTCAGCCTGAACTAGAGCAAGTCCCTACAAACAAACAAAAATGGCAGGCTCCAGGATCAGTAACAGACTCTGGCTCAAGCAGGAACAGGCAGAAGGGCACTGCAAGGGGATAGCCAAGGTTCCTTCCCAGCCACTGGAGGTAGTGTAAGGGGCTGGGGGGCACCACATGGACACATATACAAAAAGAAAGAAAGAATAAACAAAGAAATTGGTCGCACTGTAGCCCAGGTTGGCCTTGAATCCACTGTGTAGTCAAAGATAACCTTTAACTTTTTTTCTTAAATACTTATTTATTTGAATGGGGGGCGGGTGTGCCAGGGTCTCTTTCAAATAGACCAGATGCTTGGCATCACCTTTTGTGTCTGGCTTTACCCAGGTGGCTGAGGAATTTAACTCAGGCCAGTAGGCTTTGTAAGTAAGTGCTTTTAACCACTGAGCCATCTCCCCAGCCCTCCTGTTTCCACAGTCTGAGTTCAGGGATTACATGTATAAACACATTTAAGCAGTATTGAGGATCAAACCCAGGCCTTCATACATGCTAGGAAGCACTCTACCAACTGAATAACATCACTAGCCCTAAGACTTAGGTTTTTTTTTTTTTTTAGTCTTAGTTTTTTTAAATATTTTTAATATTTTATTTATTCATTTTCAAGCAGAGAGATACAGAGAGAGAGAGAGAAACCAGGGCCACCACCTTGTGGGTCTGGCTTATGTGGGTACTGGGGAATTGAACCGGGGGCCTTAGGCACTGGAGGCAAGTGCCCCAACCACTAAGCCATCTCTCCAGCCCTAGCCTTAGTTTTTAACAAAAAAAAAAGTTCCTATTTCTTAGTGCTAGAGATTGAACCTAGGGTCTTCTCATGCATACTAAGCATATGTTCCACCACTGAGCCATATCTGCCAGTCCCAATACAAAAATATTTAAGTATTAAAAAAGCAGTGGTTGTTCATTTATGCAAAAAGCCACACACCATCAAGGAAATGCAAATTAAAACTACTTTGAGATTCTATCTCACTCCTGTCAGAATGGCTATCATCAAGAAAACAAATGACAATAAATGCTGGTGAGGATGTGGAAAAAGAGGAACCCTTCTACACTGTTGGTGGGAATGTAAACTGGTACAGCCATTGTGGAAAACAGTGAGGAGGTTCCTGAGACAGCTAAAAATAGATTTACCATATGACCCAGCTATAACACTCCTTGGCATATATTCTAAGGACTCTACCCACTGCCTTAGGGATACCTGCTCATCATCCATGTTTATAGCAGATCTATTTACAATGGCTGGGAAATGGAACCAGCCTAGATGTCCCTCAACTGACGAGTGGATAATGAAGATGTGCATTTATACAATGGAGTCTTCTATTTAACAGTAAAGAAAATGAAATTATGAAATTTACAGGGAAATGGATGGATGTGGAACAGATTATACTAAGTAACCCAGGCCCAGAAAGCCAAAAGTTGAATGTTCTCTCTCATATGTGGATCCTAGCTGCCACACAAACGAAAACAAAAATCAAGTCTGAGTAAAGCTGTGTGTGCCTGAGTAATACTTGGGAGGCTGAAACAGGAGGAGCCCAAGTAATATTGTGAGGCACTGTATCAAAAAAAAAAAAAAAAAAAAAAAAACCTTAGGAAAGCTATTTAAATACTAGCCAGGGTGATGGTGCACGCCTT
>PVHP010032798.1:0-20069 GCA_004024765.1 Zapus hudsonius | reverse complement strand
GCATTCGTGGCTTTGCCACAATATGATTCTGAGCTGTGTGAAAGTCAGTTAGCATGAATTAAAAAAACACTGGATGATACTTCCTTCTCACTAAGGATTAGAGCTTCCGTTAAGCACTAAGTCACTCAAAGGGAAGAAAATACATTTCAGAGGCTGAGAGATGGTTCAGTGGGCAAAATGCCTGCCACACAAACATGAGAACCTGGTTCCAGATTCCCAGCACCCACATAAAAGCCAGGAGGGCATGACAGCCCATTTGTAAACTCAGCTCTTGGGAGGCAGAGACAGGAGATCCCCAGGGCAAGTTGGCTTAGTTAGCATAGCCAAATGAATGAGCTCTGGGTCCAAGTGAGAGACCTTGTCTTAAAGACGATGAAGAGTTGAGGAAGACACTTGCACACACATGTGAACATGCTCACACATGAAAACATATTTCAGAAGCAAAAGTGTCCTTTCCTCACACAATTCCAACAATTTTGAGGAAAGGCTGCCTGGAAACAGGGCCCTATAGATATAAATGCAGGGCTGAAGGGCTTCTCCATCACATTGGTTGGTATTGTCAGGGGTCCTTGTAATACTAGCACTTCCTGGAAGAACAGTTAAACACTGACAGAAATGAAACAAGATTGTCCAAGTGTTCAAAGTCATTTGAGTTCATATCCAAAGGCCTCAGTGGCTGGCATTTCATAGCTGTGGAATTAAACAAATGTAATTTGTGGGTCTTCCACAAGGTTAGTAATGAAATGTAACTTCAACTATTACAGCCTCTGGAGAGATCTTACCATTTCTACATAGACTAAATTAGATAAGAGCATCCTGGATGTCTCATTAATTTTTATCTACCTGAGAGACAAGATTGCCTTGGACATGTCTGAAGGAATTCAATTAACGCCATTTGCATCTCAGCTACCCTCGGTGAATTCCAAGAGGGGGCTTTTTCCTGGCCCATGTTTCAGGTAGTTGGGTGTTTTGAGGTATGTGAAGCTCTCTCAGTGAATCTCAGAGAAGGAAGTCAAAAGTTAAATTGTAAGTAGAACTGTGCTGTGATATTGCAGGATGAGGCCTTGGGGAGAGCAGAAGGTGTGCTCCTTGACTTCTCTGCTTTCTGGAGCTCTGTTTCCAACCCTCCTCGTCATGCTGGGCAGAGATGAGGTTCAGCTCCAAGAAAGACAGAGATCTGTCAGTGGTCACTGATCACTTTCTCTCCTAAGAGCAAGTGGTCCATTCCAGATACGTTTAAAGCATTGTGCAGCCTGGAGTGCTACTGTTTGATTTGGGGGTCCAGGAGATGCTAATTTCTCTTCCCTACTGTGAAAAGTCAGTCGATCACATGAATGTGATTTGCACATTTGTCCCTATGGCTTTAAAGGCCCCTTATTCTGTGGTTGAAGACATGGGACTTGTTTTGACAATGGAGCGATAGACAGGAGGAAGGACCTTCCACAAAGCACTTTCGTGTTTTCTTGTTTCTCCCTTTTCTGCCATTCCTATTCAAAACAAAGACAGAGCAGCAGAAAGCCACTCAGGGCCAGTCTACTGAAGTGACATGTACAAGGGGGAGAGTCAGGGAGAAGACCCCAGGTCCCTCTCCTACCCCTGAGGTCATGTTAGACCAACCCCCAGCCCCCAGAATGAGGCAAGAGCACAAGGAGTATTTTGCAACTTGCCCCTGAGCCCAGTAACTTAGGAGATGATGGGTCCCTGTTGCTTTCAGGCTCTCATTTGGGTGGGGAGGGTGTCACTGTGCAATTAAAGCCTGTGATAAATGAACACTGAGAATCTGAGAAAAGCTCAGAGTAGCTGTGAGCTCATCAATGTACACACACACACACACACACACACACGCACACACACACACACACACATATCTTTAGGCTGCTATAAATACCAATGTAATGTGCCCAGCATTGAGTAGATCAGACATCAGAGTCACTTTTCATACTGCCCTACAGCTTTGCGCACAGATGGCCCTTCCTTATCTTTGTCCTACTCAAGAGAGTTCTCCCTTTTCTATATGATAAAATTCAAATTTACTAATGTCCTATTCAAAAGATTATCCCATTTCTATCCCTCCATTTCATTGTCTCTATTTCCACAGGTATCTCTGCTCAAAGACTGTGACAGTTGAAGGAGAGATGACAAGTCTTTGAGCAAGCATAGCACTGCTTTCCAAGTCTGGCCCTGGATGTTACAAGTGTGATTCTGTTCGATCCTTGCTTTGGGGGGGGAGGGTCATATCCTGGTATCCTGGTGCAGGTGAAAGCATATTGTGGCTTTCAAAATGCAGATCTTGGTTCCAAAGTTGCACGTTGAATGTGCAGTTAAACTATAATTTGTGTATGTAACTGTATGGTGAAAGCTGGGAATTCTCAATTATTTCCAATAACTTCTTCAGAGGAAAACTAGGTCATGTACCACTGAGGAGGGTAATGGATGGAACACCAGCCAAAAGTCAGAGGAAAACAAAGCTAGTGTTAAGCAGGCAACGTGAGATCAGCATTTACTGCGTGGAGATTACCTGCCAAGGGTGGGCAGAGAAGCCAGTACAACAGATATGAAAGCAAGCGCTGTATGCTTGGAAAATCAAGTCATTGAAAATGCATGGGAAATAATGGATAAGCATCTGTGTCTTCTGCCTCAGAACCTGTGGGTCCAGAAAGAAGTAGTTCAGGAGGTTAAAAATGCTGCCATGGACCAGTACTGGACCCTTCCTCCTCTTCTTACATTATAATAATTACTATTATCAACTCAGACTCTACAATCACCCTTGAGACAAATCATGTCTGTGAGAGGGTTTCTAGGTTGGGTGAATTGAGGTGCCAAGGCCCACCCTACCTATGGGCAGCACTATTCCATGGCATCCTGGACTGATTAGAAAGGAGAAACTGGGCTAAGCACCAACATCCATCCTCTCTGCTTCCTGACTGTGGATGCAATGTGACCAGTGTGCCCTCGCCACCACAGTGGGCTGTACAATGAAACTGTGCGTCTCCATAAAGTGATGACCATTCAGGATGTAAAATGCATTGCATTCAGCTCAACTCCAAAAGTTCCCACAATGATGTTCAAACATCTCCATAATCCAAGGTCTTTCAACTGAGCCATAATACCAAAAAAAAAATCAAACCCATAATGACATAGAACATTCACACTGCAAAAGATGACACTAGACATCTGGACAAATTGAACCAATACAAGATTTAAAACAAACAGGGAAAACATCCAACTCTAACTCCAAGTTCAATAATAACCAGTGACTGGTCTCCGGAGTTCCAATTCTGCCCCCACAGCTCAGCTACTCTCAGTCTTGGAAAACTTCATCAGGTGCTGGCAGCTCTCCTTGGCAGCCATCCCATAGTCCTGGCATTTCACTGGGTCTCCACTACAACCCACAGTTCATCCTCATGGCTCCATTGGGCTTCCATGAAGGTAATTCATCAGGCCTGCTTCACACTGCCAATGGCCATTTCCAAAAAACAAAACCATGTTGAAAATCCAATGACCCTCTTCCTGCATTTGTTATACTCCATAGTACCAGGTGGGCTACCAACTTGTTAATCCAGGGGGAACAAAACCAACTTTGACGATCAGGACAACATCTGCATTCAGGCCCCTTACTTCAAAGAGTCTGCATTCTTCCTGCTGTCCCAATGCAGATCACCTGGCCCAATCTCAAGGGTTGTAATCTCTCAAACAATTGCAGCTGAAAGGGCAGCCATTTAGGCTCAAATATTTCATTTCTTTCTGTGCTATTTCCATATGCTCAAACCAGTCCATTTCTGTGCAAAGCAACCCTGCACAAGTTCTCAGGGCACAGGCAGGCAGAACACAGCAAGCCTTTCACACAAACTGCTTCTAGACCAATCCCAAGTTCTTTCTCACCTTCATAAGCCAAACTTCACAATTCATAGTTCTTACTGCATTCAGGTCTTTCAACTCTGACCAGAATAGTCCATCAAGGTGTATTTATAGCACTGCAAGTTGTCTCTTAGGCCGAGGCTTCAAATCCTTTCACATTCCTCCTGAAAGTCAGTTCCAAAAGGCCAAAAGCCACAGAGTCAGGGTTCTAGCAATGGCAGATTCCACTCTCTGGAACAAAACTGTGTGTAGTCAGCTTTCTCTCATTGCTGCACAGAAAATAACCCAATCAAAGGTAGTAGATGTGAGGAATAATGTTTATTTTGCTTACACACTCAAGGCGAAGCTCTATGATGGCAGGGAAAATGATGGCATGAGCATAGGGTGGGCATCACCTCTGCCACAACACTGGAAACAATAGCAGGAGGTATATGCCAAACACTGGCAAGGGGAAGCTGGCTAGAACCTCCATAAGCCCGCCCCCAACAACACACCTCCAACAAGGTTCCAATTCCAAAACCGCCATCAGATGGGGATCAAGCATTCAGAGCACATTAAGTTTATTGGGGACACCTGAATCAAACCACTGCAAAGTTGCCGTTTCCCCTCATATGAACTAGTTTGAATCATAAAGCAGTAAAAGAGATTTAAAAAGCATCTATGCTATTATTTCCTTTTGACATTCAAAATAAACTTTAATTTTGAAACAAAAATAATTTCACAGAAAAAAAAGTATGTCCAGGTAGATTCTATCCTTCACCTAGCCTCCCCCAATGTTGGCATCTTGTAAAATTGTATAACTGTGTTATAACTAGGAAACTCACAGCTTTATAGCATGCAGAGCCTATATCAGATGAGAGAGTGTGTGAGTGTGTTAGAGAGTCTTAGGTATCTTTGTTTAATCACCATCACAATCAACCTACTTAACTATGAAGCAGCCCAGACTCTCCTCAATACTCCTCCACACCCACATCCTACCTGCTTTCTTCCTTCCTAACCCAGGATTCTGTGATTCCTGTCTGTTACTTTATTTCATGACCTCCCAATATGAGGAATCAATTTTAAGATGGGCCTTTTCCCTCCACAGAACTTCTGTGAGATTTACCCACGTAACTCTGTGTGTTAATCGTTTTTATTACATTACATCGCACCACACGCTTAGCCTTTCCCCAGGAAAGGATGCTTAGATGGCTTCCGGATGAGCTTTTGACAAATAAGCTGCTGTGAAGATGTGTGTATAAATTTGTGCCTGGAAACAACTTCCCATTTCTCTAGGATATATACCCAAGAGGGCAATTGATACATCTCATGGAAAACTCACTTGTTTCTTTAAAACTTTAGTGTGTGTTGGTATGGGTGCAGTAGTATTGTGATGTGTATGTGGGCAGGTGTGTATACCCCATGCGTGTGCATGCAGAGGCCACAGGAGAAGGTCGTATTGTCCTCTTCACATGCATTCACCCATTTCTTTCCTAGAGAAGGTGTCACTCACTCAATCAGCAAGCACCAGCAATTCTCTGGTCTCCATCCCCTCAAACTGAGTTACAGGGGTATGGGGCCATGCACAGTTTTTTGTATGGGTTCTGGGGAATCAAACTTTGCAATCTCCAGTCTGAGAGAGCCTCATGCTTAAGAGGCAAGTGCTCTTTTCCTCTGAGCCCCCTCCCCAGCCTCGTTCTTGATTTTGAAAGGAACTGATGAAGTATTTTCCAGTTTCCGCTATTTTGTGTGTATGCTGAAATCCAGTCGGTGCACACTCACGAGTGTTTAGTCTTATCAATATATGTGTTTCTTAGCCATTCTGACAGGTGGGTAGATTTGTCATTGTGGGATTAATGCATGTGTATCTAATGGCTAACGACATTGTACATCTTTCTGTGCACCTGTGGACCATCTATGTAATGCCTTCAGTGATATTTCTGTACATTTCTTTGCCCACTGACTTTTGAATTATTGGTGTTTTCTGTTAAGTTTTGAGCTTTTTATATATAAATTCTATATACCAGTTCTCCACAAGTCAAATTATTGGGGGGGAGGTCACAAGACAAGTTATGAACAGATGATATTCTGTCCTGCTCTGTAATTTAATAGACTTTTTAAAAGATAAATAGGTTTTAATTTTGATGAAGTTCAATTGATTTTTTTCTGTTATGTGATGTACCTTTGGTTTCAAGTTTCATATCTTTTATTATGCTTTAGTCCAGGAGATTTATATTTTACTATGTATATATATTGTGTGCGTGTGTGCGTGTGTGAGTGGAGGGTGTATACACAAGTGGAGGCTAGGGGACAATCTTGGTTGTCATTCCTCAGAATGATTCTGTTCACCTTTTTAGATGCAGGGTCTGGCCAACAAGCCCCAGGGATTGGCCTGTCTCCACTTCCCCAGTGCTGAGATTACAAACCCTTGCCACCACACCCAGATATTTTACATGGGTCCTAGAGACTAAACTCAGATCCTCATGCTTTTAAGACATGGACTTATTGACTGAGCCATCTCCCCATGAACCAGTTTGACTTTGTGTGTGTGTGTGTGTGTGTGTGTGTGTGTGTGTGTGTGTCTGTCTGTCTGTCTGTCTGTGTCTGTGAGTATATACATATGCATGTATGCATGTATATCCAGTTATTCTGGCATCATTTATTTATAAGGCTTTTCCTCCTCAATAGAGCTTGGTTTTGTTTCCTTGTCAAAAGTTAACAGGGTGTATTTGTGTGACTCTGTTCTGGCTTCTGCCTTCTCTCTCACCGCTCTGCATGTCTCCCACCCAGTGTTGTGATCCCTACCTGGCAAGTCTTACACTGGGAAGAGTGATTCCTTGCTTACGTCTTTCTCATCCTTCCTCTGGTTGTTTGGACTACTTCTCTCTTCATACAAATGTGAAAATAGTTTTGTCTGTCTCTACCAAAACACTTTGCTGGAATTTTGGTAGGAATTATAATAAACCTACATATAAGTGTAGGGAAAATTAATATTCTTTACTCTGCTAAATTTTTCAATTTGGGGACACCATGTGTTTCATAAAGCATTTAGATAGACCTTTTATGCTTTTATCGACATTTTTAAAATTTCTGTCACATAGACCCTATACATTTTATTCTAATTATACCTCAGTATAGTTCATTTTTGAGCAAGTGTTGCATCTTATATGAGTTTGTGTTTATTCTCTGTCCATACATAGACATGCAATTTATTTTATGCATTTATCTTGAGTTTATTGAATTAACTTATTAGTTCTAGCAGGATTTGAAGTGTGGCTATTGTTGTAACATTATTGATATCTCCTGTGTATAAAATCACATCTACAAATAAACAGTTTTCCACCGTGTGTGCTGTTTATTTATTTTCCATGCCTTGTTTTAGTGATTTGAACTTGAAGCAGCATGCTCAGCCTATGTGATAAGAATGGACACCCTTTCTTTCTTCCTGGTGTGAAAGGAAATGTGTTCAGTCTTTGTTTGGTTGAAGACAGGGTCTTGCTTTGCTGCCCTGGCTGACCTGAGACTTCCGATCCTCTTGCTTTTGCCTCCTAAATGCTGGGATTACACAATGTAACGCACCATTCCCAGATCAAGTAGTCAACCTTTTTTTTTTTTTGAGGAAAGAAAATAATAATATTTGCCACTAACTAATGGAAAAACTTAAAACTAACAAAAATAGTGGGGTAACTAGATGTAAGAGAAATATAATTAAATTACACCAAAATATTTTAAAAACAGATTATTGAGGACACCTTCTGTAAATTTTGGATGGTATAACTGAATGGTATAACTTTTTGTGATAGAAGTAATTATACATTTAGAAAATATAAATGTGGTATAGTATTATAATGTTTTGCCTTTTAACAATTTTGGGGGTGTTTTTAAGGTAGATCTCCTTCTAGCCTAGGCTGACCTGGAATTCACTATGTAGTCTCATGGTGGCCTCGAACTCTAGGTGATCTTCCTACCTCTACCTTCAAAGTGCTGGGATTAAAGGTGTGTGCCACCACACCAGGCTTTTTGACAATTTTTTTTGGGGGGGGGAGGTTTGAGGTAGTGTCCCGCTCTAGCCCAGGCTGACCTGGAATTCACTATGTAGTCTCAGTGTGGCCTTGAACTCACAGCTATCCTCCTACCTCTGCCTCCCAAGGGCTGGGACTAAAGGCGCCCCATGTTTGGCCCTTTGTCCTCCCTTGCACTGAACCCCTTTTTCTTCCCAATTAGCCTCCCTACTATTGTGACTTCTTTGAGGGGGGTGTCCTCATCCACCATCCATGCCAAAATGTTGATGGGCTCCATACTGAGCAGGTCCTGTACAGGTTACAACAGCCACTTCCAGTGCAGAAGATCGTGTCCCCAAGTACTCCTCTCCATCCTCCGCCTCTTATGTTCTTTCTGCTCCCTTTTCTGAAGTATTGCCTGAGCCCTGGACGGTGTGATAGAGAGATGTCTCCTTGAGCCCTAAGCACTCAACAGTCACTTATTCTTAGTACTTTGGCGGGTTTTGAGTCTCTCCAGTAACAATTGCCATCTGCAAAAAGAAGCTTCTCTGACCAAGCACTTGTCTAGGGGCATAAATATAGAACAAATATTGAGAGGGCAATTTGATGAGCACAAAAGATGCATTTAGTCAAACAACAGTAACAGCTTCCCCCCTATGGTCCATCACCTGCCCAGCCACGGGCTTTTGACTACATTTTCATTGTGAGACATGAATTCCCCCCACCTCCAAGGAGTAGGTCTCAGATCCAATCCGAGAGCAGTAGGTTACTCCAACAGTAAAGCCATTATTGCACCAATGGAAGCATCTTGCCTCGTTGTGTAGCATACAGAATGGATCCACCATTGGGTAAGACTGATGATGACTTTTCTCCCCAAGAAGGCGACATAGCACTTTGCAGAACTATGACAGCCAGCAGGGAGGAGTCTTCAGCTCCAGCTCAGTTCCAGCTCGATTTCTCAGTGTCCTCGCAGCTAAAGCAGGCAGTGTCTTCAGCAATAGGGTCTCGCCATCGACCTCTGGTGGGCAACCAAGAGCCTCGGTATTAATCACAATTCTAGCACAAGTGAGTTGGCAAGGCTTCCCTTCTCTGACATGCTCTGGCATATGTCAATTTTTTTTTAAAATTTCTGCAGTGAAATCACATGATCCTAAACACTTGGGGAAAGGGTGGTAATTATAAATTCTGTTTTATTTTATGGACATTGAAATAAAAGTTATCTTTTCACATTGGCTGGATTTGAGTGATTTGTAGACTCTTTAATTAGTTGATCTACTTATTCTAAGTTAACAAATTCATGAACTTGTACTTACAGTATTCCCTTAATTTTTTAATGCCTCTAGGTTCTATTGTGATGGTTCTGTCTTGTTTTATATATTAGCATTAGATGTTTTATCTTTATTCATTTTACTAATGTTTAATCAATTTTTTTGAACTTGTATAACAAATTTTTGCTTTTTTGGTTTCTATGTTGTTTTCCTATTTTTAGCTACATTCATTTTTGACTGTCTTTATACTATTTCTTTTCTTTCCTTGTATGTGTATTTTTAATTTTTTGTCTAGCTTTCGAGTACAAACCTGCACTATTGACTTGAGGTCTTATTGACTGATATGCCTCCCTTTCAGTGCAAAAAAAAGGGGGGCATCTCACAGGTTCATTTTCATTCAGTTTTGTGCATATTTTCAGTTCCTTCGAGATTTTTCTCACTGGAATTCTTAGGAGTATATTGTTAAATATCCAAGCATTTGGAGCTTTTTTATTGTATTTCTCTTTTTTATTTCTGGTTTTATTATTTTAAGATCAGAAGAATATTCTGCCTTGTTTTAATGACTTTAAAACTACTGAACTTTGCGAAAAGGAGAGGGTCTAGCTCTGTGTCTGTCCCGTGGTCAGTTAGAAAGGACATGTATTCTCCTGTTGTTGGATGACATGTCCCACCGACGTCAATTAGATCTCGATGGCTCAGTGCTCCTTAACCCTCCCACAGCCCTCCGATCTTCTCTCTAGTAGTTTAACAATCTCTGAAAGTAAAGTATTGAAGTCCCCAGATATGCATAAAGATTGACTATGTCTCCCATCAAATGTATGTTTTTAATGTATCTTTTTATTGATTATATCTATTTTTTTTTTTTTGCAAGAAGAGGCAGAGAGAGAGGGAAGGAGAGAAAGAGCACACCAGGGCCTCTTGCCACTACAAATGAACTCCAGATGCATGAAGTACTTTATGTATCTAGATTTAACATGGGTACTGGGAAACTGAACCCAAGCTATCAGGTCTTGCCAACAATCATCTTACCTCTGAGCCATCTCTCCAGCCCCCGTTGCTTGAATCTTGATGTTTGATGCATACACACTTGGGATTACTAAATACTCTGTGCACTGGCTTACTTTACCATTATGCAAAGCCCATGTTTATATCCCTCATACTTTTATCTGAAATCTTTAGCTGACATTAATACAATCACATCTACATTTCTTTGATGATAGTGTAAATTATATAAAGTTTGCATCCTTCTTCTGCCTTCCTGTGATAAGTTTGAGTCTTGAATTTCTTGCATATAGTATATTTTGGGTCATGTTAATTTAATCTTATTTGCTAACCTGCTTTTTTAAAATATTTATTTATTTGTTTGAGAGAGAGAGAGAGAGAGAGAGAGAGAGAGAGAGAGAATGGGCACACTAGGGCCTCCAGCCACTGCAAAGGAACTCCAGACACATGGGCCACCTTGTGCATCTGGTTTTACGAGTTTATCAAACTCGGGTCCTTTCGCTTTGCAGGCAAATGCCTTAACTGTTAAGCCATCTCTTCAGCCCCTAACCTGTTTTTTTAGTAGATTTAGACCACTTACAATTGATATAATTACTTAAATAGACATATCTTTTTATTTTATTATTTTTGTTTAGTCCTCTGTTTTCATATCTTTAATTTTATTTGGCTTCTGTTACTTGAACATTGTGAGAGTTTCATTTTTTATTTTTTCACAATGATTCTGAGCATGTGTAGTTTTCCATGGTTATTTTAATCTTTAACATTCATGTATGTCAATAACCACAGCCTATACTAGTTGGTATCTCTCTCTTACCACATTGTCTGAAGCACAGACACCTACCTGACTTTCATTTATGTTCCTTCACTTTCTAACTAAAATAGCCTTATATGATTTAAACAATGACTGTCCCATAAGATTGTATTTTTTGACACAACCCTACAATGTTTTTAAGGGGACTCATTATCACTTTTGCTTATATTTTCACATACTTTATTATTTTTCTTTCCATTATGAAGGTCCTAGGCTTCTTTTATTTTTCTCTTTCTGTTTACTGGGAAATTGTCCGTTAATCATGATTTCAGGGTAAACCTACTAAGGATAAATTCTCTTAACTTGAATTCACCTAGAGAATGACCTCATCTCCCTTCATTCCTGAAGGACATCTTAATTGATAGAGGATTTGGGATCGACGGTTTGTTCCATTAGGCATTGAAAATGATTTGCTGCTTCTTCTAACCTCCATCATTTGAGATGAGAAGCTCTCTGTCATTCAATCTGTAATTCTCATTAAGAAATTCACCAGGATTGTCTGATTGCTTTATCTTTGGTTTTCAGAAGTTTATGAGGTGTCAGGACATGAGGGTTTTTGGTTTTTGTTTTTTTTTTTCTTTTAGTTTAGTTTAACTTGAAGCTCCCAGCATCTTAAATGTATAGTTTAGATCTGATGTCATATTTTGGAACTTTTAACAACTCTTTTTTCGAAGGGAAATGGCAGGTACCTTACAACGTGCTATGTGACTAAGCCAGGCTGTTCAGAAGGCTGCGTGTTTTAGAAGCACTTTAGACATAATATTTCCAACTAATGGCTTATCCAGGTGTGACTCCAACAAAAGTCAGGGAACAGCCATATGGATTTGTCCTTAGATGGCAGATGTACCTAAGAACCATTTTCCAGAAAAAAAAAGTGAGTCCTACACTATTGTTTGGGGACCTGGCAGAAGTAATTTCTGCTCTTTGTAAAGAGGAAGATCTGGAGAGATGGCTTAGGGGGTAAGGTGCTTGCCTGCAAAGCCAAAGGACCCAAGTTTGATTCCCCAGAACCCACATAAAACCTAATGCACAAGGTGGTCTGGAGTTTGTTTGCACTTGCTGAGGACCCTGGTGTGACTATCTGCCTCTCTCTCTCTCTCTCTCTCTCTCTCTCTCTCTCTCTCTCTCTCTCTCTCAATTTTTAATGAAGATCAAGCATGTGGCCTTTTGTGGGAAGTGGGTGACACTCCCATGTCACCACTGGCCTCAGATATGAGCCTCATATATTTCCCACTGTCATCATTTAAAAAAGGAACTGGAGGCTAACTTATCTGAAAAAATTACCAAATTTTCTTCCCCCTCTTTAGCTTGCCAGTCTGGAATTAAAATGGTTTCTCCCTGAGTGGATGTGTGGGTTTCATCGCATATCCTTCCTCCCAGTTGAAAGCTAATTGAAATGTTCAGCCATTAAGAGTGTGGCAGCACTCGCTCGGGTGGCCCAATGGTCACTGCCAGTGGGATTCTGTGAGCCTCAGTGCAGAGAAGGCTGCTATTTCAGGTGCTCTGTGCTGCTTTTCTCTAGAAACAGGACGACACGATGAGAGCACTGAGGTCCCAGCCAGGGCCTTGGGAAGGAGCATCAGAGGACCGAAGGCAGTTGAGCCTGATGATGCCAGCCTTTTGGGCTCTTCCATGACAAGGTGGTAAGAGGCATCCTCTCTCTGGATGTCCTACAAAGACAAATCTAGAAATACGAGGAAGATTTTAAGATATTTTGAATTTAACAAAAATGTAACTTATCAAAATGGGGGACAGGTAAAGTAATGTTTAAAGAAAATCTGTTCTACTAAATGGATATAGTCAACAAGAAGAAATATCCAGTGACACTTACCTGAGCTTCCGTCTAAGGGACTAATGGAAGGTGAACAACTTGAACTTAAACAGAAGAAACAAAATAATAGTGATGGGAAGAGAAATCAATGAAAATTTAGAAATAGGAATGGAAAAATAAGAAAATCCAAAGCCAGGTCTTCCGATTGAAAATTGTCTCACCAAGACAAGATTTCTCTCTGTAAAACTGACTTGTCTGAAAATAAATAAAAATAATTTGTAAAAAAAAAATCTCTCCTCTCTTCTTGCAAATAAATAAAAATAATTTAAAAACTGATTTGCTTGATTCACCAATGCTGTGCCTACATGTATTTCTAGAATGCATCTTTTGTCATAAAGTGATAGATAAATAGATAGATGATAGATAGATAGACAGATAGATAGGTAGATGATAGACAGACAGATAGATAGATAGATAGATAGATAATAGATAGATAATCAATAGATAGATTGATAGATGATAGATACAAAGATAGATGATAGAAAGATGATAGATTAGATAGATAGATAGATAGATAGATAGATAGATAGATAGATAGATAGATAGATAGATAGATAATAGATAGATGAGAGATAGATACATAGATAGATGATGGAAAGATGATAGATAAATGAAAGATGATAGAAAGATGATAGATAGATAGATAGATAGATAGATAGATAGATAGATAGATAGATGATAGATAAATAGATGATAGATAGATACATAGATAGATGATAGGAAGATGATAGATTAGATAGATAGATAGATGCATAGATAGATACATAGATGATAGATAGATAGATAGATGATAGATAAATAGATGATAGGTAGATACATAGATAGATGATAGGAAGATGATAGATTAGATAGATAGATAGATAGATAGATAGATAGATAGATAGATAGATAGATGATAGAAAGATGATAGATAGATAGATAGATAGATAGATAGATGATAGATAAATAGACAGACAGATAGATAGATAGATAGATAGATAGATAGATAGATAGATAGATAGAAGAGTAGGTTTATATGTAGATTTTACATGCTAATAATGTATTAACAGCTATAGTTTCTGACAAGAGAAAAAAGCCTAAGTAATTGCCATGAGCAGGCAAAGAAGTCTGGAGAGGACAGGAAGGGAGCACTGTAAACACTGCATGTGCACAACTGGTGATTTAGATGAGACAGACCCATTTCTAGGAAGAGCAAGACTATTAAAATTCACGACATGAGAAATAAATAAGAGAAATGAACTTAATAGTTCAAAAGAAAAATCCTCAAAATATACCAAGTCCTGGTAATGCCACCGAAGACTCCTATCAAACACAAAGGAAAAACTAAGGCCAATTCTCCAAATCTCTTCGAAAGGATAGAAGGGAGGGGGGAACACTTTCCAACTCACTTTTGACCATCACTACACTAATAACAAAACCACTCAATATAGAACACTAGAAATGGTAATAAGATATTAGCACGCAGAAACCATGCGTACATGTGCGCATATGTGATCATGCATCATGACAAAATCTGATCCATTTCAGGGATGACACAACATTCACAAATTAAATAATGTAAGTCTATTATATCATTAGACTAAATAAGATGTCGGAAAGCATTCAACATAATTGAAAATGCATTCATAATAAAAAAAAAAATAAAGTGCTTCCAGGACTGGAGAGATGGCTCAGCGGTTAAGGCACTTGTCTGCAAAGCCTAAGAGCCCAGGTTCAGTTCCCCAGTACCCATGTAAAGCCAGATGCGCAAGGTGGAGCATGCATCTGGAGTTTGTTTGCAGTGGCTAGAGGCCCTGGAGTGCCCGTTCTCTCTCTCTACCAGCTCCTCTCTCTCTCTCTCTCTCTCTCTCTCTCTCTCTCTCTCTCTCTCCAAGTAAATAAGTAACATATTTTTTAAACTCCTAGTAATCATAAACAAGTGCAACAAGGTTGTAGCATGCAGAGTCAAAAACTTAATTGTAAAATTTAATTGCTTCCCCTTATATCGGTAATGAACAACCAGAATTTAAAATTAAAAAAACATTATCTTTTACAACGTAACAAAGACTGAGCCACACAAGCATTAATCTAACAGAATATGCATAGAACATGGGTGAACTGAGCCCAGCCGCAGACCTGTGGTTTACTCAGAAGTGAGAAGGACACGGAGAGAGCCTGAGAAAAGAAAAAGATAAAGTGCAAAAAGCATAAAACTGATTGAATAAAGCAGGAAAGATGCCTGTGTGACCTTGGGCTTCGTAATGAGTTTTTAGATGTAACACCAGAAGCATTACTCATGAAAGAATGAATAATGTTTTACTTTATTAAAATTTAAAACTTGGTTCCCAAAAAGATACTTTTAAGGGGAAAAAAAAACAGCTTAGGTTTTGTGAGAAAATACGTGAAAGCAGCCATCTGCCTACATGTGTAACTGTCATCAGCTCCAGTGAAGCCCTGACACTGGGCACACGACCAGGCACCTGCTCCAAACCCACAGAACTCACAACACAACCTATGGGTCCTGTTTAGAATGGATGTAGGACGCTAGGGAGGTAGCTTGGCGGGGACAGTGCTTATCAGACGGTCAGTCCAGCCTAGTGAGTGGGCTCCAGGCTAATGAGAGATCCGACTTCGAAAAGAAAGGTGGGTGGCACTGCTAAGTACTGAGCAATGACAAAGAGATTGTCCTCTGACTGCACCTGCTTGCACGCACTTTTTAAAATTAAAGTAAATTTAAAACTACATAACAATCAAAAACATAAAATGCATTTAGTAGGTTTGATGGGGGGCAGGCAATGGGTCACCTGGATGGAAATGGGGCTGAGCTGTTGTTACGCTGAAGGGGGCCAGAGAAGGTGCTGCCCTAAGGAACTCTGGAAAGGCCCGGGTCTACAGGACTGAGGGCAAAGGGAGGTGGAAGGCACTGTATCACAGAGGGGGACAGGTGCCCACAGGGGTACAAAGTAGAGATCCTCCACCCAGCAGCCATGTGCTCTGGAAAGCAGGTGTGTAGCAGGTCACCAAGGCCAGTTTTCTCACTGTTGGAAACAGCCAGAAGGGAGGTAGGACGATCCACTTGCCTGGAGTTAATGAACCGATGTTAGCTTGATGTAGTCCAAATGGGTGCACATAGAAAGAAATATTATTAGCAGGGCTGGAGAGATGGCTCAGCAGTTAAAGAACTTGCCTGCAAAGCCTAACAACATGGATTTGATTCCCTAGTGCCCATGTAAAGCCAGATGCCCATAGTAGCACAGGATTTGTTTGCAGTGGCTAGAGACCTAGCAACCCATTCTCCCCCCCCCACTCTCTCTCTCCCATCTCTCTCTTGTCTGTCTCTCTCTGCTTGCAGATAAATAAAAATATTTTTAAAGAAATATTATTATCAGATAGCTCCGTATATGAGGAAGTGTTTTCACAAATCCCCCTGCTCCATCCTCTGAAAGCACCTGCAAGCAAGCTCAACCTGTGGTTGGAAGTGCCCAGTACTCCTCTTGGGCCCCTCGCTTTGCTGGGTCTTCCTTCCACTCTGTGCCCAACCGCAGGTATTCATCCTCCTGTGTTTTCTTTATTCTAACAAGTAAGCACAGACTTCTATCGCAAAACATTGCTATTATTAATGTTAAGGTCCACAAACTGTCCCAATGAAGACCACCACTCACGTGTGCAAAAGCAAGAGCGTTTATTTCAAGAAGCCAGCATGCAAGGGTCCACCCTCTAGTAAGAAGGGGACCTGAATGGAATTCACAAGCACTTTCTAAAGCATGGAATCACAAGGTGGGGGGGGGTTGGAATTACATCATGGGGTTGATGTGCTTTGAAGTGATTGATTCCCTCTTGACTATTATATTCCCTATTGTATATTAAAATAGCCAAAAAGGCCTGAACTTTGTCTCCCCCTGTCTAGCATCCTCTGGTTGTAACTGTTTCTCTTTAGTTATTGAATCAGAGGAGATTCCTGTTATGTTACCTTCTGACCAGGTATCCTCTGGCTTGCAGCTGCTTCCCTTCAGTCATTGAAAAGGAGGACATTTCCATTGTGCTCTTTATAGCCATTATGGGCCAAACACCAGGTGTTAGTCTAAGTTTAGAGAGTCCTAGAGGCAAGCAGTTTTACAAAATTTCTTCATGGCCTCTCAGTTAAAGGACTGGGTCTTCCTTTTTGATCTGCTTTGCAGACGCTGATAAAATAGAACAATTACACTTATCAACGTCTTGAGTAAGACAGTGATACTTCATCCCAGTCTGGTATGTTCCAGAATGAAAGGGATTGGAAACAGGACAGGACAATGTAAAATGATGATCTAATTAGTGGTACAATAAAACCAATCTCAGATAACAAAAGCTTGCTTATTGATGTTAAGTTGCTTGGTTTCTGGGAGGACTTACTGGTACAATTCAGTACAATTACAGCAAGGACTCTTCCTAGAGCAGAGCAGACACCTTTATATGTATATTAAAAACAAAAATAAAGACAGGGGTTGAATAAGAGTGAATGAGGTGTGTGGGAAGACACTGATAACACTGGAGACAATGAGACCCCAACTTAAGATGAGGGTCTTTTCCAGAGGCCACCTGGATGCACTTCTACATTATCTGAGGACATGACCATGGTCTCCCCTCGAAACAGGTGCCCTGCGGACAATGTTGATTCTCCTGAGGACCCGTCCCATCCCCACGCTCTGCGAAGCTCGACTCTGTTCCCAGGACATCCCTAAAAGTAAGAGCAAGATGTGATCCGTGAGGAAGGTGCCACATGCCAAAATAACTAGCTGATTTTTGTAAACATATAAACTGAAATCTAGAGAAAGAAAGTGCTGGCGGAAGGGACCTAAATTTGGATTAGGACAAGATTGTTGACGTGGGCTTCCCAGAAGAGATTCTGCATCTAATGTTCCTGCTTGGGGTGCTCTAATAGTGTGATGAGCTTGTAGACACATGAGCTGGAGGGTGGACCACAGGGTCAGACCCGCCTTGGTCTCACACAGACGAGAGGATCCAAAGGCTTAGAGAGAGAGTTGGGAATGTTGGAGCGGATTTGCTCACTCACCACCAAGGAGGGTGTGTCAGGAAATCAAACTCTGTACTACTACTATCAATACCAAATTTGTTAGCTGGAGCCCTGGCGTCCTTGATCTCTCTCACCTACGGACCAGAGCTTACGATGATAACTGCAATTACTCAGCGGGTGAATTTAAATGCAACGGAAGTGAAGTGGTGACAATCCATCACCCAATGTGAAGTGGGTGTGGTTACTATGACAGACAGCTGGGTCAAAATAGCAATCAATGAAGATGATGGTGTGGGGATCTAGAAGGAATAGAACTGGAAAACTGTGACAGGGAAATTTAGGGAAGAAACTTCTGAAAAGATGTCTCTGAAGAGATATAAAAATAGGTCGATGGACAGCCCACAAAGGAGGATATCCAACTGATCAGGGATGGGGAGGGGGGGAATTGGGGAAGTCGGGATAACAACGCATGGTTTGCCCACTAAATAATGTAACTCATTATGGACAATAAATATTAAATTAAAAAAAATAGGTCGATGTCTCTGTCCTGTGTGAATGTTCACTAAAAGGAGTACTCAGCAGAGGAGAATGTGATACCCAAGTGGACAGGAGGATCCACTCTGTGACTCGAAGTCAGCCTCTTTTCCCCAAACATCCCTCTCACTCTCCAATGGGCTCATGAACCTAGTGGCCGTGGTGGCCTTAGATGGAGGTATGCTGGGCTTATCAGGACTGACAGTTACAAGGCCAGTCTGACTGTGGGCACTGCGAAGAATCCAATCTGCCATCACCCAAGACCAGCCCTAAACTACCAATATCATGGAACCCTTCCCCAGGGTGGCCAGGCATCTGGGATGATGTGTTGATTACATAAGACTTCTTTGGTCATAGAAGGGGCAGCAGTGAGCTCTTCTTGGAATATAAATTTACTCTGGACGTGAACTTGCTTAAGGACTTCTACTCAGGGAAAGCCTGATCCTTTGACTACAGCACAGAAAAGATGTTCACACAAGTCAGAGTGAAGAGTGAAGCAGAGTTAGCGTGTAGGACTTTACAAAGTCACGTAGGTAATGGAGAGTGGACACCCAAGACATGGACATGGGCTTCTCAGTGGGTTGCACTTAGGTGTCTTTACAATGGGTGTATATGTAAATAAATGAGCCGATATATGTATGTGTGTGTGCTTAGATAATTTTTGTGGCTTTCTAAATTACATTGATCACAGGATGTAATTTATGATGTTTCAAGATGAAGCAAAGCTTTAAGTAAAGTTTAAAGATTAAGTAGAAGGGTTGAGGAAACAGCTCAAGTGATTAAGACACTTGCCTGCAAAGCCTAGTGACCTTGGTTTGATTCCCCAGTGCCCACCTAAAGCTAGACACACAAAGTGGTGCATGGCTGTGTGTCTGGAGTTCATTTGCAGCTGTTAGAGAACCTGGTGCACCCATATTCGTTTTCTCTCTCTTTTTCTCTCTCTCTCTTTCTTTTCCTCTCCCTCTTCCATGTCTCTCTGTTTGCAAATGAAATATTTTTTATTTAAAAAAATAAAATAAACAAATAACAAGTATGCTAATATGTGCCGGCATATGTATTTATTTCTCTCATCTTACAAATTTTCTTTTGTAAATGAAATTCCCAGGTGGTTTTATGAGGTGCATTGTTTAAATTTAGGAATGGGAGGAAAGTGATACTAGGGAAAAACTCAAGGTCACAAACATTCTGCCCTAAGTGAGCACATTTCATTCGTTGTTTTTAGCATCTTGGTTTGAGATGTCTTTAGACTATGGAGGGATTCTCCTGCCTTCAGCTCCCCAGTGGAGGGATGACAGGCCCCCACCATCATGCCCACCCTTGACACAGGTGGAATTCAGGTCCTCTTTCTGCTTTGCCCCTTCATCAACTGAGCCATCTCCACAACCCCTGTGGTTTTAAAATAAGGCTTGAAAATCCCTTGAGTCCTTTCAGTCCCATCCAGTAGGCTCTATCCATCCTAAGAAGGTTCCAGAAGGTATGGCTATCTTCTTCAGGGAGGCATCTGAGGAATACAGAATTGCCATTCTTTTCCAGGGAATACCCTGTCCTTTGGACTGGGTTAAGTAAAGGTGGGGGCTTTGCTCCACCTTCTCGGTTTCTATGGAAACAGAAGGGACAGGCCTGGACAATTTCTCAGATTGTGGATCTTAATCTTTTGGATTTTTCCCAAAGGCACAAGTAATTACAGTAGTTAAAGCTCCTCTTCCCAGGTGGCATGAGTCATGAATTCTCTTAATAACTTTGCACGGGTCTGCCTGGGGCAACAGATTCTGATGTTCCCCTTGAATCCACAAGC
>PVHP010032797.1:0-20092 GCA_004024765.1 Zapus hudsonius | reverse complement strand
ATGTCACATCTCGACGCAGAAACATTTGTACAACTATATTTATAGCAGCTCAATTCATAATAGCCAAGAATTGGAATCAGCCCAAATGCCCATCCATGGAGGAATGGACAGAGAAACTGTGGTATATTTACACGATGGAATTTTACTCAGCTGAAAGGAAAAATGAAATATCGAAATTTAGGAAAAAATGGTCTGACTTCGAGCAGATCTTACTAAGTGATCACTCAAAAGAGCAAAGAATAGAACGTCACATATTCTTCCTCATATGTGGTACTTAACCAGGATAACCGTTTTCTTTATGCAGACTAGAAAAAAGAAGTGTGACATTATGAATGTGGGGTTAGGGACGGGGGGAGGAGAAGGGCTTAAGCATGAGGGTAAACCATATTAAGTTCAAAAACATAAAATCCTTACGAGCATACTGTAACCTATTGAGAAAGTAGTGAGCGTCGCCTGGCAAGAGGGGCCATGAGTAGTAGGGGAGATAGTCTAAGCCTGTGAATAATTACATCAGCCTCACAACACCTGGTTCCAACCACTGGTTCCTTCCCTCACTGAGCTCTTGACCAAAGCGACTCATGAGAATCCAACAACAAGACAGAATTCTGTCAAAGCTCTTGAGTGCCCTCCCCAGGCCTGAGGCAAAACCCTGTTTCTGAAGAAACCACAGACAGCCATCAACCAGCATCGAGAAACCCTTCAATGTCCGGAATGGTATCCAGCCCCAAGAAGGCAGTTAGTGTAGTGCTGGAAGGCACTGCACAGGCTGCCAGGGGAAAATGATCAACAACAGCTGGAGTTAACAGAGACCACTGACAGGAAACACAATCGGTGGTTATGAGTAGGCTGACCACACCTCCTAGTGGGAGTGAGCAGCGAACCAAGAAAGGAGCACTTGTGTAATTGAGGAGCCTGGGCATGGGGGAGACAATCAACAGCTTTTAATTCAGCCAATTTTCCACTTATTGAGGGGGTCCCCTTGTCTGGAACTTGGGATTCAGGGCGATAGGCACCGGATCCCATACTCTTAGGCTCCCAAGACAAGATGCACTATGGGACCAATTGACAGGGAGGCTACTAAAAATAGAATCCTCGTAATCCAAAATTCTATATATTTGTTAAGCTACACTGATCTCACTCTCCGATGGAGATTGTGTTTGTATCTTTCAGGATGCAGTGAGAGTGCTGGGGCTCATCTAACCCTACCAACCGACCATAGGCCGATAGCTGAGATTCTGGCAAGAGAGGGGCCACCACAGGCATACCATGGAGGATCCAAATGGATCTCCTCCGAGAATGATGAAATGAATAAGGGGCCCACAGCCACAGTGATTAAATCAACACAGGATTAGCCAGTGGAACAGAAACCAAAGATTTTCGACACAAAGACTCCTAAGCTCACAATCTTAAAGCAAACTTATTAGGCATCCACCACTAGTCAGGGGACTATACGGAAGAGGGAGCGGAAAGATTGTGAGAGCCGTGGTGGGGGAGACTATCCAGAGGTACAGCCAGGAGAACATGGCTGAATACTAGGCTATCCATGGTCCCCTGTAACAAGGACTGTTCCAGACGACCCATGGAGGAGGTTATCCAGCAGAGTGGGGAGGGGAATTGGGGATAACAACTCATTGTTTGCCCACTAAATGTTATAACTCATTATGGACAATAAAAATTTTATTAAAAAAAAAGCAGGTGTGGCTACTCTAATATCTGACAAAATAGATTTTAAACCAACAACAATAAAAAAGGATGATGATGGCCACTTCCTACTCATCAAGGGAATAGTACAACAAGAAGACACCACTGTACTAAATATGTATGCCCCAAATGCAAAGGCCCCTCAGTTCATTAGGCATAAATTACTCAAAAGCAAAGCAGATATAGTTGACAACACCATCATAGTAGGAGACTTTAACACTCCACTGTCATCGCTAGACAGATCTTACAAACAACAGACAAGCAGGGAAATCAAGCCGCTAAATGGCACCATAGACAAACTAGGGATAACAGACATCTACAGAACATTCCAACCCAAAGGCACAGATTGCATATTCTGTCAGCAGGACATGGAACTTTTTCCAAAATTGACCACATACTGAGCCATAAATCATCCCTCAGAAAATTCAGAAAGATCAATGTAATCCCCTGCATCATATCAGACCACAATGCATTAAAGCTAGAAATTAACAATTGGAGAGGATCCAAAAATTTCAACACATACTGGCGCCTGAACAACTCAATCCTGAACAATGAATGGGTCAAACAAGAAATCAGACAGGAAATCCAAACTTTCTAGAAACAAATGATAACGAGGACGCAACCTTTCAGAACTTGTGGGACACAATGAAGGCAGTTCTAAGGGGGCACTGATCTCAACAGAGAATTCACAGAGGAGGAAAAACAAATGGTCCTTTATCACCTGAGAAAGTGCTCAGCATCCTTAAGCATCAGGGAAACGCAAATCAAAACAACAATGAGATACCACCTTACTCCAGTCAGAATGGCAATCATAAAGAAAACCAACAATAATCATTGCTGGCGAGGATGCGGGGAAAAAGGAACCCTCATTCACTGCTGGTGGGATTGCAATCTTGTTTAACCGCAAAAGCAGTGTGGAGATTTCTGAACAGAATGGACATAGAACTACCAATTGACCCAACTATCCCTTTACTAGGCATCTATCCACAAGATATCACATCTCGACGCAGAAATATCTGTACAACTATATATATATTTATAGCAGCTCAATTCATAATAGCCAAGAATTGGAATCAAGTAAATGCCCATCCATGGAGGAATGGATAGCGATACTGTGGTATATTTACAGGATGGAATTTTACTCAGCTTAAAGGAAAAATGACATAGCAAATTTTAAGAAAAAATAGTCTGACTTTGAGCAGATCATACTAAGTGAACACTCAAAAGAACAGAGAATTGAATGCCGCATATGCTGTCCTTAACCAGGATAACCATAAACTCTATGCAGACTAGTAGAAAGAAGTGAGAGTTTATGAATGAGGGATAAGGGATGGTGGGAGGGGAATGACTTAAGCATGAGGTTAAACTATATTAGGTTCCAAAACATAAAATCCTCATGAGCATACTGTACCCTATTGAGAAAGTCATGGGAGTCGACTGGCAAGAGGGGCCATGAGTTTTAGGGGAGAGAGTCTAAACCTGTGAACAATTAGATCAGTCTGACAACCGCTGGCTCCAACCTCTGGTTCCTTCCCTCACTGAGATGTTGACCAAAGCGACCCATGAGGCTCAAACAACAAGACAGAATTCTGTCAAAGCCCTTTAGTGTCCTCCCCAGGCCTGAGGCAAATCCCTGTTGCTGAAGAAACCACAGTTTTGTATAGACCAGCATAGAGAGACATTTTGAGGTCCACAAGGCAGTTAGTGTAGTGCTCAAGTCACTGCACAGGCTGCCAGGGGAAACTGATCAACCACAGCTGAAGTAAACAGAGATCACTGACATGAAACACAATCTGCAGCCATGAGTAGGCTGACTACACCTCCTAATGGGAGAGAACAGCGAAGCAAGAAAGGAGCACTTATGTAATGGGGAAGCCTGGGTCTGGGGGAGACAATCAACAGCTTTCAAATTTGGCCAAATTTTCCACTTAGTTAGGGCGATCCCTTGTCTGGAACTTGGGATGCAGGACAATAGGCACCAGATCCTGTACTCTTGGGCTCCCAAGACCAGATGCACTATGTGAGCGACTGACGTGGAGGCTACTAAAATTAGAATCTAGGTAATCCATAATTGAGTATATTTGTTAACCTACGCTGACCTCACTCTCTGATGGAGATTATTTTTGTGTTTTTCAGGATGCAGTAAGAGAGCTGGGGCCCATCTAACCCTACCAACCGACCATAGACTGATAGCTGAGATCCTGGCAAGAGAGGAGCCACCACAGTCATATCATGGAGGATCCATATGGAACCCCACAGAGAATGATGGGATGAACAATGGGACCCACAGCCACAGCCATTCAATCAACACATTATAAAGCAGGAAGATAGAAACCAATGATTTTTGACACAAAGACCCCTAAGCTCACAACAATAAAGCAGTCTTAATACTCATCCACCATGAGTCAGGGAACTGTGTGGAAGAGGGGGCAGAAAGATTGTGAGAGCCATGGTGGAGGAGACTATCCAGAGGCATGGCAACCCTCAGTAACAACATAAGAGGGCTAGGAGAACCTGGCTGATTACTAGGCTATCCATGGTCCCCTGTCACAAGGACTGATCCAGACGACCCAAGGAGGAGGATATCCAGGTGGTTGGGGATGGGAGAGGGGGAGCATTGGGGATATCAACTCATTGTTTGTTCACTAAATAATGTAACTCATTATGGACAATAAAAAAATCAATTTTGTTACTCAGGCCTGTGCTTTTTAGGTCATGAATTAATTGCTAGGTCCAAAAACAGAGCAACATTTTCAAGCTCATCCAAACACTATCAAATATTTTAATGATAAAAATCCTAAGAATTAAAAAAATCTTCAGATTCATAAATCCTCCAAACCACATATATAATTGGTACCATTTAGAGAGTTAAATTTATATTATGTACATATAATTTTAGTGATGTCTCTTATCAGTTTCCATGCACAGTTCTTAACTCATTTGAAAGTCATCACTAATTACAATTTAATATAAGAGCTAAAACTCCAAATATACCAAAGCCAAATCTTGTCAAAAGTATACTTTGCAAAGTATATTAGTTTTATCCTTTAATATTTGGAGAATATGAGTAGATAAGTATTCATTAAGTACCTAAAATATTATTATGCTTTATCATTTTTGCATGGAAAGTTAGTCCACTAATAACCCATCTTTTTGATGTCAATATATTACCTTAATAAAAACTGTCATTTTCTTTTTATTTTACTTTCACTTCCTTTTATTTAAATAAATGTAACCTTCATTGTAAAACTTCATCTGTAGTATTAAATTGGACTGTTTTTATTTTTTCCTTTTTTATTTTTCACCAAAAGTCACTTATCTATGTAAGTTTCTGTGATGCTACTTTTCGATCTCACAGACTTACAAATTTAGTGACACACAAAAGTATCTTGTCATGATTTAATTTTATAACATTTCTATTTTAGGAAAATAAATATAATACTCTGATTATTTTTTCATTTATATACTTAAGTGTAAATCTTTAGCCTTCCCACATGAGATAAATCTTTCATTTTACATACCAGTAGCCTGAACATGACATGGTGAAATAAGTGGTGTAGTTTTTGATTTTAAAGGCTTTTCTTGTGATAAATATTCACTGTACATTTCTGAAGCATTAAAAGAATTAATTTTAACTTGAAAGGAAAAGTCATATGTAGCAACCTGTAGGAAAACAATATACTTATATAACCATCATATGGCCATTACCAACTATGAGATATAAATTGATAAATAATGTATTTATAAAATATATATTTTTACTATCTATGAACTAGTCAACACAGGAACCCAAGGGCAGAGGGATGTATGACTACCGGAGGAAAATTGGGCCCTCAAGTTAATCAAGTATATCAAATCAATGAGTGAAACTGTTGTTTCACATCATATCATTGGAGAGGTATCTAATACTAGGGTGTTTATCTGGTCACCCACAGACTTATCCTCAGGCCATTTTGTATATGCCTCATAGGATTCACAGGAGAGTAAGTGCCTATTAAATCTCCAGGACTTCAGTGTACAACATCTTGCTTTTTGCACACTGCCATTCAAAATTACAACCGTTTGTATAGCAATGAGCCATCTCTGCTGTGTTCTATTCATAAGGTCCATGCTGACCTCATAAGGTTTTAAATAAAATGAACACTCCATCATACAAAAGGATATGGTTTATTCTATTCATCTGTATAGAGACAGGTTAGGGGTTATCAGGATCTCCTAAGTAAACAAAAAGTGGTCAACGATAAGAAATGTCCTTGAGACTGTCAAGAGGGAATCTGGTTTTCCTTGCTGTTCTTTCCCATTAAAGGGGTTCTCTCCATAGATGTAATTTTCCCTTAATTTTGTGTCCATCTCTAGATATGTTCCTACCTAAAGGAGGTCCTGTTTCTATTAAAAAAAAAACCCAAAAACCTGGATCAGTCACTACTCAGGACCTCTCATATTACACAGGACCTATGTTTTAGGTTTGAAATAGACTACTAAGAGTTGAAGTGAATACATTGCTTTATCTTGATAATTACCAACACCAAAGAGGATAATAAAATGCATTATATTAAGATCCACACCAAGATACAAAGCAAAGGGTATTTACAAGGCAAAATGAACAACAAAAAAACAAGTGTACTTTAGGAGCTAAACATGTTCTTAATAAAAAGAATTTCATGAAGGAAATAAATTGGAAGAAGAAACAAATAAAGCCTGCCCAATTTATGATATACTTATTTATAATAGCCACTGGGCATTGAGTCTTTGACTGTCAGGTCTAGTGATAATTTCTAAAATCAAGGTGATAGAAGTTGAAAGGTACTATTATGAGACAGCTTTAACACAGAGAATACTTCAGAATTCACAGTAAATATTTGATATTCATGATGATGGTGTTTGTAATTATCAAGATATTACAATGTATTCACTTCAACTCTTAGTTGTAAATTTCAACTAAATTTTTAATGACATTTTAAGGGCTATGTATAATATACCTAAAAGCATAACATACAAACTGGAGAAAAAACCTAAAACATTTCCACTAGTTCTGGAATAAGACATATGTGGTTAATCTCACCACTGCCTTTGAACATAGTACTTGGAAGCCTAAGCTCAAGCAGTAATAGCAACAAAGCAAGAAATAAAGGGAAACAAATTGGAAGGGAAGAAAACAGCTAAAAAAGAAACATGACTGCTTAGCACAAGATAAGTCATTTCTACCACATCTTCTAGGCCCCAGGAAAGATTATACAGGAAGTGGTGAGATAAATATGAGTGCTGTTCTCACTGTTAGGCTGAGAACCCACCTTCAGGTAGATTCCATAGACTCTGAGGAGACTCAAAATCAGAGGCTACTAAGAGCTCAACAATACAGGGAGCTTATAACAGTATAATTTTGTGGATTTCAGATTGATTCCAAGTATATTAAGCATATTCCCTTAAAATAATTACAAAGAGCATGCTCACTTGAAAATAAGTAACTTTTTTTTGGTTAGCTTAAATATATCTCTCCTTGATTACTTATTATACCTTGGAAGTGTAGCAAAGACAAAAATCATTATTGGCCACTATGTGTGTCTGCTATAAATGAGTCATACTACAAACATGAATGCATTTCTATTTATTTACTGAATTAAAGAGGAAATTCAGTAATAGTCATTAGTTAAAAATTGACTATAAGCAGACGTTAGGAGATATCTGACAGAGAATTTCCTCTGGATTATTTGCAATTCCATTACTATTCAAATAAGTAATAAAATATGAACTTACTTCATTAGGAGAAAATGTCATTCCACATTCCAATGATGTACTTTCTCTTACCTCTACAGCATATATATAAGGAAATTCATTATCAGTGCATTCACCTAAAAAAGAAACAACATATAGCAGACACACACACACACACACACACACACACACACACACACACACGCCATCATTCATTGTAAAAATGGGAATTTTGTAAACTCTCATTCACATATAAAAAGTAATTATTAAAATTTCAGGCTAAGGTTCTATAAAGTTTCTAGGTAAAAATACTTTTAGTATCAAGTTTCTTTTTTTTAATATTTTATTTATTCATTTTCTTTTTTTTAAATATATATTTATTGTCCATAATAAGCTACATTATTTAGTGGGCAAACAATACGTTGCTATCCCAAATTCCCCAATTTCCCCCTCCCCATCCCTGATCAGTTGTTTTCAAGGAGAGAGAGAGAGAGAGAGAGAGAGAGAGAGAGAGAGAGAGAGAGAGAGAGAGCATAAGAGCTACCACCTTGTGGGTCTGGCTTATGTGGGACCTGGGGAATTGAACCCGGGGCCTTAGGCACTGGAGGCAAGTGCCTTAACCACTGAGCCATCTCTCCAGCCCTTAGTATCAAGTTTCTAAAGAGCAACACTGATATCTAAATATTTAACACAGGACTGTGTTGTGCATTTATATCTACATCTACATTGTCAATGTCAAGGCACTGGTAATTTCTCAGCACCTCCTTCCCCTTGCCAGAATGATTATCTGAGTCCAAACCTCTCAACATTTCTTACCTATGTGGTCACAATGTGGCTTTTACCACAGCACATTTTTAACTCTACTCCAAAATGTAAATTAGTAAAGTGAAAGTCTAGTCATGCCATTTCCTAGGTATCAATACTTTAACGGTGCTACTGCCCAACTTCTAAGATAAAAGTCCTCAAGGGTTATTCATAACCTGGGTCCTAACAGCCTCTCCAATCCTGTTATCCCATGTACTGGTTATCTGCAACCACATTAACTAATTTCTTAGATTTTTCTCCCATTCCTTCACATAATCCTTCAATATTATCTCCTCTTCACTAAGATAAATCATAGGCACTACCTTCTGCATGAAAAATTTTCTCACTAGTTACCCTGCTCTAGACTTTCCCAAGCACATGTCTTTTAGCATAATTCACAGATTCATTTTAAAGTATCTTTTATTGTAGATGTTAATAACTTGGTCTTCATCTATCCCAGATATAGATAAGAGTATTAATAATTAGTAATAGATTACTATTACTGTTGGTCATCATTTTACCTAGTTTACCTATCCTAATAAATATACTATATCTTAAATTCTACTGATAGAATGAATCAGGATTCCTTGGTCTTTTGTTTTAATTGAGCTCTATCATAATAAGCCCCATCAAAATAATGAGTAGATGAGAGAAAGTTCATATATTTATCCACCTACTTCTTGGGTTGCCATGATGGCAATGGCCTCATTCCTTTATAGCTTTAACACTTTTGCTTCCTCATCCAATGTTTCATATCACTAAACTCCAAATGTTCTCTTTTGTCTTGATCCATCAGGGTATATAGAGAGTAACTGGCATTCCTTCCTGTTTTCTATAATCCTGCCTGTCACGGTTTGATATAGGTGTACCCCACAAACAAATGAATGTGTTCTGATTGATTAATCCTCAGCAGATGGCAGTTTTGGTTTTAGAACCTCGCTAGAGCTGTGTTGTTGGAGATGAGCTTATGGGGTTATAAGGCAGCTTCCCCTTGACAGTATTTGGCACATTTTCCTGCTGCTGTTTGCAGTGCTGTGGTGGAGGTGATGTCCACCCCTCTACACATGCCATCATTTTCCCTGCCAGGATGGAGTCTCCTCTCGAGTCCATAAGCCTAAAAAACCCTTTCCTCTACAAGCCACTTTTGTTTGGGTTCTTTCTGAGCAGCAAAGTAGAATGCTGGCTGCAACAGATTTAGTACCAGAAAGCTGGGTCATCTGTTGCTGCTAGAACCCTAATCTTGTGGCTTTGGGCCTTTTGGAAGTGATCTGCAGGAGGAATGTGGAAGGATATGAAATCTCATCCTAAGAGACAACTTGCAGTGCTATAAGTACAGCTTCATGAACCATTCAGGTCAGAGTTGAAAGATCTGAATGAAGTAAGAACTATGGACTCTGAGGTTTGGTTTATGAGGGTGAGAAAGAACTTTGTCAGGACTGTGCCAGAAGCAGTTTGTGTGAGAGGCTTGCTGCATTCTGCCTGCCTGAGTCCTGAGAACCTGTGCAGGGTTGCTTTACATAAAGATGGACTGGTGTGAGCAGATGGAGATGACACAGAAAGAAATGAAATCTTTGGACCAAAACTGCTGCCCATTCAGCTGCACTTGTTTGAGATACTACAATCAATGAGATTGGGCCACATACATTGGAACCATAGGAAGAATGTGGACGCTTTGGACTAAGGGGCCTGTATGCTTTGTTCCCCCGTGGATTAAAAATTGGTAGCCCACCTGGTTCTGTAGAGTAGAACAAATGCAGGAAGAGAGGCTCATTGTATTTGCAACACAGTTTGTTTTTGAAAAATGGCCATTGGCATCGTGAAGCAGGTTGCTAGACTGCCTACATGGAAGCCTGATGGAGCCACGAGGATGAACTTTCGGTTTCAATGGAGACCCAGTGAATTCCCTGATTATGGATGTCTGCCAAAATGAGCTGCCAGCACTGGAAGCTTTCCCTGACTGAGTAGCTGAGCTGGAGGGGCAGAATCAAATCTCCAAGAGACTAATTAGAATTATTGAACTTGGAGTGAGAGACTGATGTTTCCCTGCTTATTTTAAATCTTGTATTGGTTCAATCTGTTTTTGCCATGCCTCATGTTTTGCAGTGTGAATGTTCTGTGCCATTACAGGTTTATTTTTTGATATTATGGCTGAGTTGAAAGCTGTGGGGACTTAGGAGTTCAGCTGAACACATTTTATTTAATAATTTAATAATGTATGATTATTTGTTTGTGGTGGCTATGGGTGGACTGTCGTGGTTTGATCCAGGTGTCTGCCACAAACAAATGAATGTATTCTCAGTGATTGATCCTCAGCTGATTGCAATTTGGGGTTTATAACCTAGCTGGAGCTGTGTTATTGGGGGTGGGCTTATAAACCAGCTTCCCCTTGCTAGTATTTGGCACACCTTCCTGCCACTGTTTGCAGTGCTGAGACAGAGGTGATGTCTACCCCTTTACTCACACCATCAGATTCCCTCCCAGGATGGAGTCTTCCCCTCAAATCCTTAAGCCTAATAAACCCTTTCCTCCATAAGCCACTTTTGTTTGAGTTCTTTTTGTGCAGCAACTAAAACGCTGACTGCAACACTGCCCTAATTAGTATATACAATTTCTTTATTACACAGTATTCAGTTAAACCCATTTGTCTACTGCCTACATTCTAACTAATACTCTTACTGCTCACTTCTTAAAAATATATGTCTTAGTTATCTTTATAGATTAAGAGTTGAGCATTTAGACTATAATTGACATTCAATGAATGTTCACTGAAAAAGAAATGACTAAGCCAATGGGAGGAAAACTTTTTTTTTCTGTAAGGTTTCAAATAACAAATATTTTATATTTTGTGAGGCAAATCATAATGTATTACCATTACATTATAAAATCAACTGTAATAATACAGATGTGTCTATAGTCTAAGTATAGTTGATTTATATAAGAAGATTAGATCAGATTTGACTCATGAGCCTTAGTTGTCCAACTACTGGAAAGAAGTGCACATTTAAGTTTAATGTAGCATAAAGATTCCTACACCAAAAGCAAACATATAGGCAGAGATCTTAGAAATAATTATTTAAAACTCAAAATATTTTTCAGTTATAGCATATACTTACATATATGACATATTTACTATATTAAACAATTAATAAATTTGGTTATCTGTCCCTTGATGATCCCATAATGGCTGTCATTACCTCCACTATTCCTCATCCTTATTGAGCTCATCAACACTTTTTAATAGATAATGGAGGCAGACAAAAATAAGCATAAAACTTCAAGCAAAAAACAACATCAAAATAGAAAGGGGACTAGTTGCATAGATGAAGGAGTTCAGTGAAATGGAAAGGAGGAGCAGGCAGAAAAAATATATTGAAAGTTAAATAAGATTGAAATAAATTGTCAAATAAATAAATTAATTTAAAAAATAAAAGCTTAGGAATACATACTATTAGAATCTTTTAAAAGTTTTGATATTACTAATATATATGTATATATAACTGTTATGACTTATGGAGCAAAGAAAAATGAACATTAACAATTAAAATATATAAGAATAACTACCATTATTATATGTTTTAATAATTATACCTCAGTTTAAAACTATTTTACTTTATAAAAATGCCACTTTGGCATAAAATAGATACCTGGTTTTTCCTTAGAATACATTGAAAAAAGTGGAAAGCCTTGTAGATTAAACTCCACTCTGGCACGTGTTACACCTTTGTTTACTATTACAAATGGAATAATTGCAGTAGTGCCAACATAGGCACCAGTGAATTGGAAAAAAGTCTAAAATTTAAAAAGAAATAATTAGAAAGTAGAATAATGATTTATGAAAATGATTATTCAAAATTATGTTTTTATATTTGTTGATTAAAATTACTGCAAAGCAGAACTTTACAAAACTTAGTCTCTGTTTTTCCACTTCATTTTCTCTATATAATCAATTACCAAAATCCATTATTCTGTCCCAATTCTTAACATGTTTCTCTTACTCTAATTATATGCAATTAGTAACTAGTCAGTTTTCATTTACTTTCTAGATTTCCATTGTTTCAAATTCTTCCATCCATAGCTAAATTTCAATTGTTCTAATTGAGAAACTGACATCATTCCCCATTTCATTTAAATCGTATGCTCCCCAAGCTGATTAATATGGCTCAGAAAGTTTTTCTTCTTCCTTTCTTGTTTTTGATTTTTTTCTAGGTAGGGTCTCACTCTAGTCTAAGCTGTCCTGGAACTCACTCTGTAGCCCAGGCTAACTTTCTGTGACTTAATCATGCTGTCTCCTCTGTCAGGAAGGTCTTTCTAAAAAAGTAAATGCCTACTAAAATTATGCATAAATAAAACAATTAAATAAACCATAATTAATCACATGGTACTCAGGAGAGCTTCTGTTTCTTATACTTACTTATATTGTGGTATCACATCATATATTTATATATTTGAGTCTCTTAATGAGAGTGGGATTGACACTTTCTTTTAAATTTCACACCCCTCTGATACCTACCTTTTATATGAATATATGTGCATGCATATGTGGAATGCTGATGTAATGTATTTGAACTCTAACTCACATTCTGAGAATGTGCCTATACTTCAAACATCAGTAAATTACCTTCATGTAGATTTAATAATGATCAATTACAGCCAGGCGTGGTGGCGCACACCTTTAATCGCAGCACTCGGGAGGCAAAGGTACGAGGATCGCCATGAGTTCCAGGCCACTCTGATACTACATTTTGAATTCCAGGTCAGCCTGGACTAAAGGGAGACCCTACCTCAAAAACAACCCCAAAAATAATAATAATGATCAATTACTTAACAAGAAACTACACAGAACATCAAAAGGAGATTGAGGTATTAGTATTTTAATATTGAGCAAAACACTATATTATAATCAATTAAATACAATTTGTTTCATTTTCATTATTAACACAGTTCTATATATGGAATTTATAAAATTCAAAATGAATAATAAAAATTATTGTTTTCAAAATGTAAAAATTTCATTCCTCTTTTTTCCTGATTATATGCTCATTTAGATAAAATTTTTCAAATTGTAATTAAGATATATAATCAATATCATAGTTTTACTATAGATATCCTATATGCATTTTTATAATGCTATATTATTTAAACAGGTCTTTGATATGTAGCTAAGGTTTGCTCCAAATTTGCATTCCAACTTACTCAGTAACCTCAGTGCTAAGATTACAGTCCTATTCTATTATACTTGGGCTAATAAAAATTTTTAAAAGACTGGTAAATAAAGAATGGTAAGAGAATGTATAAACGTACATAAATGTAAAGTGCTATAAATTATTCAATTTCACAATTATGTGTAAATCATGTGACTTTGGCATGTGGAAACAAAATAATAAGTGACTCAATCTTCATAGCACATTAGATATGAAAATAGAGGGAAATTAGTGGGACTGGAAGGTTTTAGCAAGGATAAGGAGTGACAGAATGGGAGTCAGATATAGGTAGTAGAGTATTAATCAAAATTACATAAATATGGGCTGGAGAGATGGCTCAGGAGTTAAGGCACTTACCTCCAGTGCCTAAGGCCCTGGGTTCAATTCCCCAGGTCCCACATAAACCAGACCCACAAGGTGGTGGCCCTGGTGCACTCTCTCTCTCTCTCTCTCTCTCTCTCTCTCTCTCTCTGTATCTCTGTGCTTGAAAATGAATAAATAAAATATTTAAAAAAAATTACATAAATATGATCAAGCTATATGGCATTTTGGTAAACCAATTTAAAGTATGAATTTTTAAAGGGTTTGAATAGAGGTTCCATACATTGATGGATAAAACTGCTTCTAGAAGTACTTGAAAATTATTCCCAATGATTTGTTAGTGAGGGAAGGTTATAAAACCCCTAAAACAAGATAGGCTATTGTCACTGTTCTTATTGGCCACAAAACTAGATGATAAGAGATGATAAGTAGCTATTGCTAAAATCAGCACATATTTTGGTTTCAGGACTTAGAGAAATTAAGCTGGAATTGAACTGGAAGCTTCCTCCCTCCTTGGATAGCTTTCATAGTTGCAGAGGTTGTATGGAAGCTACTGAGTGAGAAAAACTATCACCCAGCGTACCCAACTATAGACCCTGCATGCTCCACACATGAATTTCAAGGCATGATGCAATACTGGTGCAATATTCACATGACAGTTATAATAATAAATAATGGCATTCTTACTGGATGTGAAGTCCATTCCAGAAGAGGGAATTCATGTTTTGTACTATAAAACTGGTCAAAAGCCTGAGGCTAATGAGAAAGGCCTATGGGGTGGACCTATATAATAAATGGAAAATCTTTCAAACTGTCTTCAAAATATTTCAAAATATTTTTGTTTGTTTCTATAGGTTAATACTGCTCTCAACCTCAATTCTTTCTGCAATAGGCAAAGGTTAGCACAGAGATGCATAAGCACAATTTACAATAATAAAAACTTGTCCCTAAACAGAATATCTAAATCACCCCTTCCAAGGCTCATGAAACCTTGCAAAAGTAAGGGAAGAAAGAATATGAGCAGGAGGATGGAGGCTATGGAATACTATCTTCTTGATACATGATCATACACTCATGAACTCACAGCAGCTGTGGTTTCCTGAATAAGATTGAGCTGGTCAACATTCCATCATAGATGAGGAAAGTGTTTGTAAGACCCTCATACCTCCTACAGTAGCTCAAATGCACCTAACAGTTGCGTTGGGAAGGGGAGTTGTGTTCTTCAGTTGCATAGTCACTGGTAATTTGTCCTTACTCCTATAAATAATCTCTTATCCATATTCATGCAAACAACTCTAACTCAGTAGATTTTAAAAAACATCAAAGTAGGAAGGTGTTTAGTTGGACAGAAGGGGTTGGGAGGAGTAGATGGAGTATGAGAGCATAACTGAGATAATAACACCAAAATATAGTATGTTGAATGTATGAAAGTGTCAAAATTAATAACAAATCAATATAAAAAGTAAAACCTGTATTGTAAAAATAAATAAAACTTTGGTTTTAAAAAAGAATCAATATCATCTAGTATTTTTCAAGTAAGGATACTATAGAAAATGACTATGACATTTTAGGTATTACAGAATTTAATTTCCAAGAATCATCAGACTCTTTGGTAATTTAGCTTAGTATTTGCTTGTCTGGATTTATCATGCCTTAATCAATGAATAGGAGGAAAGCTAGAAAATTATAAAATAAACCCAGACCCGTAAACTATGGTGATGTCATTAAAGTAAAAACTCACAGTGAGGCAATCAGTTTTTAAAGTTCAACTGATTGGTATCAGGTGCTAAGGGACAATAAAAATAACAAAAAGAAAATTTCAGGCACCCAAAAATAATTACAACTGCTATGATAGAGATGCTCCCACAGTACAGGATTTTGATAAATGTCACAGCAGAGGCATTTGAAGGCACGAGGCCTGGAACAGAAAGAAAGGATATGTTTGTTTTTATGTTTCTGTTTGTGTATCATGTGAATCTGCATGCATACTTTACCAATTGTAGAACAAATTTTATGTATATATGGCAACGTTTTCAAAATACATGTACCTATAGTTCAGAAAATGAAAATCAACACAACTGCAATTACCCATACTGTACTCATTTGATTAGCAAATATCTATATCAGTCAATACAACACATAGAAAAAAATATAGTGCAGATCAATAGAAAGGTAGCATTAAATTTTAAAAATTATCTTGTGAAGTCTAACATATAGCAACAATGTCTTAGGAAGCCTTTTTACTTCAGAAAATATGCACGTGAATGATCAAAACAATATTATTTATACTAATAAAACTAGAAATATCTACCTGGAAGGATAACTCAATAAATACACAAACTAATGTATGTCTACACAAAGTACTATTATGTTGCTGTGGCAACAAGTACAAAGTATATTTTCATACTACTTAGGTGAAATTTTGAAATTCAGTATTCAATTACTAGTAACTTACCAAATATTAAAAACACTTCATGTTTGTGATAAAACTCAAACCTAGGTAAACTACATGTAGTTTCATTGTGAGCAAGCGATTATCTCTTATCATGGTTGGAGGCATAATGAAATCTAGAGATTATTTTAATAATACTGTTTTCTGAAATCTTTCAGTATTCTGCTTCATCACTTACATTTATATTTCATATTTTAAAATTTACATATAAAATTACTATGTAATAAAATATTTGTAAACATTAATTCATTGATTAGAAATATATAACAAAATCACCACATTCATAAATGAAGCATGGAAATACATAGCATACTCACAGGCTTGATTTCAATATCAGGAATCTCAACATTTCCACCAATCCTAAGGTCTATCATATTCGCATGGTGAATAGCAACCTTATTTAGAAGAAATGGAAAAGTTGGTGGAAAGTATAATAAAATATAATTACATATTAATGAAAAACACATTGCACTTATAAGCTAATTTATAATTTACATAAGAGAAACAAATGTATATTGTGGTAGTTATCTTTTTTCTTCATGGGCAGAGATGATACTATGTGGATGAGTGAAGGCTCCTCTATTAGAATTCAGGCGGCTTGTGAATTTCAACTCAGAGGAAAATATATTTGACCATATCATAACTCTCTTTACTAATTTTTATTTATCCAATCAGAATAGAATCTTTAAAATGACAAAATTACAAAATGTGTGAAATATATTTCTTCCCATAGGAATATACTAATAGTTATAGTAACTACAATAATTATTGAATTCACTGAAAACTGGAAGCTATGTCAAATATATATATATATATACATATATACATATATATAATACTTAATATTATAAAAACGTTACTTTCTTGATAATTTTAATTTCAAAGTATAGAAAAATTATTCCTAGAAGAGGGAATATTTTATTAATTTTTAGGTCACAAAGCTTTGATGTAGCAGTAGATAAATTTGAATTCTGTCCTGCCTGAAGACTAAATTGCATTGAGAATATTCAGAGAGTAAACTGAGAAATAAGAAATGTAGATTATATGCAAATATGAGAAGCGTTTAAGCAAGAAATTCTCAAAAGTAAAAAAAAATCTTTAAAATAGCATACATAAATAAGAACAAGGGAGTAATATTCTAAATTCAAACCTAAAAGTATATTGAAGAAAACAAGGTAAGTTATTTCCTTTTTCCACAGAATTAGTGATACTAATATAAGCATAGAAACTATAAGATACTGTTTATCAAAATTATTTTGGAAATCATACCAACTAGATAACAGTATTATGTTCACATATTTATGTAGTATTTGATTCATAAAATATTTGACTAAAATCTTAAACAGCATATTTTGATGACAAAAATAAATTACAAATTGTTACATTCTTCACTAACTGACACTAAAACCTCTATCCTCCATTTCCTCCTATCATTACTCACTGAAGACTCCAGGAGTATTTAATACATTTGCCATCCCGGCCCATTGTTTCACTGACCATTTATTTTCTTTATTTTTTTTACTTTTCAAATTTTGAATCTTTTTATTCAAAACTATACTCTGTCCCTCTTATTCAAGAGACTTATTAAATGTCATTCTTACTTAAGAGACTTATTAAATGGCATTAAATATCCAAAAAAGGGGGATATTTCTATACTCATAAAAATACAACCTCCAAAATCATTTTATTTCCATTTCTATTTCTGTTTCTGTTCTATTTTTCGATGTCTTTCCAATGATCTGAGTATGAACCATTCTCTTTTTTCTTTTTCAGAGAAAAAGTATTTAAATATCACACGAAACAAATACTTCCAAACCTGTATTACATGATATTCCCCTGAACAGCCCCAATTCATTTGTATCAATTTTCTTCTCCATTCACCTTATTACAAAGTTTATCATTCCAGGGGGTGGAGCATCATGGCGGACTAGTAGCAGCCTCCACAAGACTCTCTTCGAAAAGGTTTGATTCTTCAGCTGGGATCCAAACCAGGGACCCCAGCTGGCCTTGAACCCAAAACTACTGTCTCCCCAGCTCCAAAATAGCCAGGTGTGGGGGGGGTGGGGGGGTGTCTTGTTTCCCCATCTGCTTTCTACTAGGCAGAGGGACAAAGCGCCGCCCTTCCCCCACCCCTAGCTCCTGCTCCTCCAGCTCTTGCCAGCATGGCTGTAAACCACTCCCTCCCGGGACCTCCTTCCCTCAGCCTCCCTCCAGCGATTCTTGGGCGCACTTCTCCCTGAGACCCCCCTCCACATACACAGGCAATCGCTCCTCGGGCAAACTGAACTAGCATTCCATCTGCAGCTGTCAGGCGGGGCCAGCTCGCAGACACCAGGGAACCTCTGCCAGGGCAGGGAGAACAAAGGCGGCTTTGGCGGGCACCGTGGACCACATGCCACTGACCCTCCAATGATTCTTGGGCGCACTTCTCCCTGAGACCCCTCCAATACACGGGCGATCATGTTCCGCAGGCAAGCTGAACTAGCACAGTGCCCAGAGCGCGCTCAGGAACTTCAGGCACCTTGGAACCTTGGCCAGGGCTGGGAGGGAAAAAAGCCGCTTCTGCGGGCACCAGGGACCACGCGCCACTGACCCTCCAGCGATTCTTGGGCACACTTCCCCCTGAGATCCCTCCAAACACACAGGTGATCACGTTCTACGGGCAAGCTGAACAAGAGCGAGGGACTGCATCTATCGGAAGAAGCTAGGCCTCAGGCACCACCAGGGAACCTCAGCCAGTGCTGAAAGGCCAAAGGCATCTCTGGCGGGCACCAGATAGGTGGGCACAGCCAGGTGGGAGAACACTGGGCCCTATAGTGGGAGTTCTGGGACTGTGTTTCTACTACAGCATACCATCTGGGAGCAGGGTGATCCAGTCAGGTAATAAACTAAGCATCGCTGGGCATAGAACTCGCGAACAGGAAAGACCTTTGTTTAAGATCAAACCTGGTGATCTTCCCATTGGAAGCAAAACAGGCTGATCAACACCTCCCAGGGTGCCTGAGTCCCACTCACCTACCTAGACATGGGAAGAAATCAAAGGAAAAGAACCACAGAAATCAAAGACGGAATTCCCCAACCCAGGGCACCTAGTCCCTTTATGGAGCAGGAGACTGGCAAAGAAATAGAGGCAACACATACACAATCGCAAATAGAGAACAATATGACTCCTGACCACAACTGCAATTCAAATATGAAGCAGCTAATGGCTGATATGGAAATTATGAGAAAAGACATGAATGAGATGAAGGTTTCTAACTCAAACATAGTCTCCAGAATGAATTCAGTGGAGAGAATTATGAATGAATTCAGAAATACATAAAGTGAATACAAAATTAACCAGTTAAAAGAGGAGCTAGACATCCAAATGATTAAATTTGATGAGGACCTAAAAAAAATAAAAATGATTATCAGGAATCCGAAACAAAAACAAAAATAGATTGGAAATTAGATCTCACTAAAGAATTGGTGTCTATAAACAAAGCTATAGCAGAAACAAATACTAAAAATGAGATGTTAAAAATCTCCCTCGAATCAATCAGTCCCAGAGTTGATAATCTGGAGGACAGACTTTCAGAAGTAGAAGACAAATCAGAAGGAATTAATGAGGATGTCATAGGTTTCAATAAATTCAAGAAATCAAGTGAGTAAAACTTGAGGGATCTATGGGATACAATAAAGAGGACCAATATTAGAATCATAGGGATCCCAGAGGGAGAAGAAGCCCAGGCTAAGGGCATAGGAAATATCTTCAACAGAATTATTCAAGAAAACTTTCCCTATCTAACAAGAGAAAGCCCACTCAACTTTCAAGGGGCCCAGAGGACTCCAAACAGACAGGACATGAAGAGGAACTCTCCAAGACACATCTTAATTAAGATGCCTAACATAGAAAGCATAG
>PVHP010032796.1:0-20069 GCA_004024765.1 Zapus hudsonius | reverse complement strand
GTCTGGTGCTTTTTTCCAGCAATGTTAAGGTAACTTCAACAGAGAAAACATTGTCTCTGTTCTTCTGAGTCTGGCTTATTTCATGTAACACGAAGATTGACTGTGTCTTAATGTGAAGCTCCTGATCACTCATGACGGAGCGCATCTCTCCACATGCTGACTGGCTACTTAGATCTCCTCTTGAGTGAAATGCCTGGTCAAGTCTCTTTCCCACTTTAAACAATAGAATAGGTTGTCCGTCTTCTCTCCATTACTTTGCATGAATTCCTTCTGTGGCTTACGTAAATGGTCTTTGTAGGTTTGGGAAATACCTTCTCTGTGTAGCTTCCTTTGCCCTCTCTTAAGGTTGCATTTAGATGAACAGAAAATGTACATCTCAGCCTGTTTTTTTATATTTTATTTATTCATTTTTCAAGCAGAGAAAGAGAGAGAGAGAAAGAGAGAGAGAGAGAGAAAGAGAGCACCAAGGCCACCACCTTGTGGGTCTGGCTTATGTGGGTCCTGGGGAATTGAACCGGGGTCTGTGGCACTGGAGGCAAGTGCCTTAACCGCTGAGCCATCTCTCCAGCCCTCAGCCTGTTTTGTGGAGATGCTTTCATGAGTATGTATGCAAGACATCTTTACCTGCAGCCTCCTATGTCGTCACTTCCTTTTCTTGTTTGTGGGGTGTGTGTGTGTGTGTGTGTGTGTGTGTGTGTGTGTGTATACAGGTTTATGCATGCTACAGCACACGGGTGGAGGTCAGGGTGGGCTTGGCCTTCCCCCTCATTTGAGGCAGGGTCTCTCATTGTTCACTGCTCTATTCTCAAAGCTAGCTGCTCCATGAGCTTCCAGGAAACTCAGTCTTCGTTTGCCATTCTGTTGCTGTAGGAGTGCTGGGAAGAAGGAAGCCCACCACACCTTCCAGCTTTCATGTGGGGTCTGAGACTCCCCGCTCAGCCACTCACTGAGCCATCTCCCTAGCCTCTCCAAAGTCCCCTTCTAAAAGCATTTCTGTTTTAGTTTGCACATATAGATTGACCCAATTTCTTGTCTGTGGTATGTATCTCTTCTTCCTCCTCCTCCTTCTCTTCTTTTTCAAGTGTGGAGTATATGTGATGTGTGGTTGATCACGTGTGTATAGGGTATGTGTGTGGTGTGTGTGATGTGTGGTTGATCACGTGTGTATAGAGTATGTGTGTGGTGTGTGTGATGTATGGTTGATCACATGTGTGGAGGCCAAAGGAGAACACCAGGTGTCCTTTTACCACTTATCTGAGTCTCTCCATCAACTCAGAGCTGCTGTCCATCAATGAGATTCAGAAATTCTCTGGTGTCTGCCTCCACCACTGCCCCCTAGACTGAGGTTAGAGCCAGGGGTGGCCTTGCCCTGGTTTCTGGGGAAGTTGACTGCTGGAGAGTTGAACTTGGTGGTCTCTGACCCAAGAAGCCCACATGCTTAAGCGGCAAATGCTTTCAACCACTGAGCTCTCTCCCCAGCCCTATACCTTCTTAATTTTAAAAATAGTCTCCGAGGGATGCAAGGTCCCTCATTAAGGCAGCCGTGTCTAGAGCTCAAATAAAATCAAAGTGTCTCTGGAAGGGGTGAGCTTGACCTGAGAAGATGCCAGGGCAAAAAAGATGAGCCATGGAGAACACGAAAGGCTGAGTGTGTCCCACACACCTATACAAATGTGATCTCGTTTCAGCTCTCTCACCCTTATTGACTCAATAATTCTCTTCAGCATCACAATTCTGCAGAATCTGTGTTTATACCCTCAAGCGCCATCGTGAGAGAGTTCATCCAGCTAAAGAAAGAATGACAAACCTCTTTACATGCACTGAGATTCAAAACTTGAACTTGGGACTGGACAAATGACTCAGTAGCTAAAGCGATTGCCACTTAAAGGCATGGAGACCTGAATTCAGATCCACAGCACCAACTTCAAAAGGCAGGTGTGGTAGTTCTATAATCCCAGTGTTGAGAGGCAGAAACAAGAGGATCCCTAGAACTTGCTGGCTATCTTGTCTAGTCAAATCAGTGAGTTCTAAGCTCAACGTAAGACCTGTTCCAAAAACTAAGGTGGAAAGCTACCAAGGAAGACACCTGCTGTTGTCCTCTGAGCTCCACAGGCCCAGGAGCACATGTATCCAATGCTTTCACATACACTTGTATATCCATTCACATATGAACATGTACACACACACACACACACACACACACACACACACACACACACACACACCCCAGCAGCTGTCCTATCTCCTCACTCTCTGGGATCTGCCCAGAACTGCATACAATGTCACCAATACCTACCTATAGGGTCTCCTTAGCTCCCTGGCCTTAGAAGGAGGGCTGCCTCAGAAAAGCTTCCAGGCTGCCCGTCCTCCAGAGTCCAGGAAGGGAGAGAGAGCACAATCCTTGTTCCTTAGGAGCAGCTCTGATCACCTGAGGTCTAGGCTATTGTCAGCTGCAGGTCCCTGTGTCCAGTGCAACTTCTGCAAGAGGCATTCCTTGGATGATGCTGCAAGAAACCCCAGGAGATTCCAGGCTCTACTTCATTCCACAGGACAAAGTCTCTACCTTCAGAATTGAGCTTCAGTTTCCTGGAAGCCGAAGCACGGCCCTTACGAAGGAAATGGTTCCTCTCTGACATCAGCAAGTGACTGTTAGTTGCAAAGAGAGGGTCAAACTCTGCTCAGAATGCAAGGCAAGCTGGGTGTCTGCTCGGCCCTGCATCCCCCTGAGGAACCCTAACACTTATTCCCAGGGCCCCTTATTTGTGCTATTTTTTAAAATAACCCTAGGGCAGCCCACCCCACTGAACGGAAGAAGGGGAAACAGGTGCATGCCATTTTAAGGAAACAGCTTTGTGTATACCAGACATGCACCACCATGCCTGATCTATATAGTGCCGGGGATCAAAACCAGGTTCTGGTATATTCGAGGCAAGCACTATACCTGGCCCTATTTTCTTATTATTGCCCTGAGTGTTTTCTATTGATTGTATACAAGCCCTTTACCATGTACACACATATGATTTGAAAATACTTTCTCCAATTTATGCCTTATCCTTTCATTTTAAAACAATTTTTATTTGTTGATCTGATTTTATTTTATTTTTATTTTTGTTTTGTTTTGTTTTTTTGAGGTAGGGTCTCGCTCTAGCCTAGGCTGACCTGGAATTCACTATGTAGTCTCAGGCTGGCCTTGAACTCACAGTGATTTTCCTACCTCAGCCTCTGAGTGCTGGGAATAAAGGCGTGCACCACCATGCCTGGCTTGTGGATTTTTTTTCAATTGATTAATTTTTTAAAATTTATTTGAGAGAGAGAAAGTGTGTGTGTGTGTGTGTGTGTGTGTGTGTGTGTGTGTGTGTGTGTGTGTATGGGCACACCAGGACCTCTAGGCACTGCAAACAAACTCCAGATGCATGCACCAATTGTGTATCTGGTTTTATGTGGGCACTGGGGAATGGAACCTGAGCCAACAGTAAGCTTTGCAAGAAAATGCCTGTAACTGCTGATCCATCTTCCCAGCCCTATAATAGGATTTTGTTTTGTTTTGTTTTTGAGGTAGGGTTTTACTCTAGCCCAGGCTGACCTGGAACTCACTGTAGTCCATGCTGGCCTTGAACTCACAGTGATCTTTCTACCTCTGCCTCCTGAGTGCTGGGATTAAAGCCGTGCATCACCATGCCAGGCTTCTAATAAGGATTTTTTTTTTTAAAGAAGACTTTTTGATTATTTATTTGCAAGTAGAGAGAGGACTAGAAAAGAGACGGAGAGAACGGGCATGCCAGGGCCTCCAGCCACAGCAAACAGACTCCAAACACATGTACCACTTTGTGCAACTGGTTTCATGTGGGTACTGGAGAATCGAACTCAGGTCGTTAGGCTTTGCAGGCAAGTGCCTTAAACTCTGAGCTATCTCTTCAGCCCCCTAATAAGATATTTTTTAAGAACAGAGGTTTCTTAATTTGATGAAATCTAGCTTTATCAGGCATTTTGTTTTATTTTGTGTGTGGTCTTTTGTTCTCTAAGAAATCTCTGCTTAACCCAAGGTCACAAATATATTCTTCTATATCTTCTCCTGGAAGTTCTATATTTTCAGCTTGAACTACATATAGATTGTTGAGCCTTCCCTCCATCAATATTTATTTAAGTGGTTATCATTTCTCCATTAAATTGCCTTTGTAAGATTATCAAATATGCCTGAGTCTATTTCTGAACTCTCTGCTTTACCCTTCCACCTATGTATCTATCATTGCACCAACCCATCATTACCATCATCATCATTTGAGATATGGTCTCATGTAGTCCAGGCTAGCCTTGAAATTTACACGTTTGCATCATCACACCCAGCACATTTTACAGTAGTTCTATAATGTCTTGAAGTCCTTTAAGTACAGACCTTCTAAATTGAATTTTTTAAAAATTAATTTGCACATTTGTGTGTGCATGCATGTACTTGGGTACCAGAGTCTTTTTTTTTTTTTTTTTTTTTTTGGTTTTTCGAGGTAGGGTCTCACTCTAGCCCAGGCTGACCTGGAATTCACTATGTAGTCTCAGGGTGGCCTTGAACTCATGGCGATCCTCCTACCTCTGCCTCCCGAGTGCTGGGATTAAAGGCCTGCGCCACCACGCCCGGCTTGGGTACCAGAGTCTTTTGCCACTGCGAAAGAATGCCCACCCAGCTTTATGTGGGTGACTGGGGAATTGAACCTGAGCTGGCAGGCTTTGCAAGCAAATGTCCTTAACTGCTGACCTATCTTCCCCAATCCCTAACTTGGTTCTTTTTTTAACAGTTGTACTTTTCTTCGTCTCCTCAGTTTTCATGAGTTTTAGAATCAGTTGGTTAATTTCTATAAAGCTGCCTCATAAAATGTTGAAGGAATTGCACTGAAATAGAAGGTCAGTAAGACTTTTCTCTAAAGAGCTGGATTGTGCCATTGGATAATGATCCCAGCTATTTGGGAGACCAAGGTCAGAGGATCAGAAGTTCCAGGCCTGCCTGGGCTACCAAGAGAATTAAATAGATACTAACATTTTCAACTTTTTAGAATTGTAGGGTCTCTATTTTAACTTACTTCTGACATTGTTGCATGGGAATAATCACAGGTGCCATAGAAAGAGAGGAGGGGGTTTGGGGAAATGGCTCAGTAGGTAAAGAACTTGCCTTGCAAGATGAGGACCTGAGTTTGATTCCCAGGACCCATGTTACAAAAAAAGTTTGGGCGTTTGGGTGTGGTGGTGCATGCCTTTAATCCCAACACTCCAGAGGCTGAGGTAAGAGGATTTCTGTGAATTCAAGGCAGGCCTGAAGCTACAAAGTGAGGTCCAGGTCAGTATGGGCTGGAATGAGACCCCACCTCAAAAAAACAAACAAACAAACAAAAAAAACCCAGATGTGGTGGCAGGCACCTGCTCTCCCAGAGCAAGAGAGGTGGAGACATCCCTGGAATTCACTGGCTGACCAGTCATGTCTAATTGATGAGCTCCAAGCCCAAGGAGACAGACTGTGTTGAGAAGAGGTGGGTGGCTTTCCTTAGGACAGCACTGAGGTGGTCACCTGGTCTCCACACATACATGAACAAACCTAAGAGTGAATGTGTGACTGTTCCTTTTTCTAGAAACAGGTTGCAGGCTGGAGTTGATAGACAGACCTTAGTTTGCCTGTCCTCAGGTGGGATAACTAGCATCTTGATAAAATACAGTCTTCCTATCTGTTACCACGGTAGATATTAAACTCCATTTACCTATGCCTTCTTTATTATTGCTCTTGTTTTGATTTTTTAAAAAAATATTTTATTTAATTATTTGCAAGGAAAGTGGGGTGGGGATGACATGGGCCTCCTGCCACTGCAAATGAACTCCAGGTACATGCGCCACTTTGTGCTTCTGTGGGTACTGGGGATTCAAACCTGGGTCACCATGGTTTGCAGGCAAGTGCCTTTAACTACCAATCCATCTCCAGCCCCTGTTTTGATTTTTTTGTTTGTTTGATTTTTCGAGGTAGGGTCTGTCTAGCCCAGGCTGACCTGGAACTCACTATGTAGTCTCAGGCTGGCCTCAAACTCATGGTGATCCTCCTACCTCTACCTCCCAAAGTGCTGGGGTTGAAGGTGTGCACCACCACACCCGGACTTGTTTTGATGTTTTTGAGACTGGGTCTCAAGGAGAAGAGGCAGACTTGCACTCCTGGTCCTCCTGTCTCTACCTCCCTCAGGCTGGGCTTAAAGCATGTGCTACCACACACAGGTTTAGGTCCTTTTGTTCATTCTATTTTTAAACTCATTTTTAGGAGAGTTTTAGATGTATTGGAGATTGTCATATTTCCTGCAGCTTCTATTATAAACATCTCAGATAATATGTATATTTGTTACAATTGGTGACACCTTACTGGTTTCTTTTTTACCCCGGATATTTTCCTTCTTCCAGGACCACATGAGATTTAGTATGACGTCTCTTTGTGCTCCTTTGACTGTAACCATTTCTCAAATGTTCCTTGTGTTTGACAACCTTGAGGGGTGTTTTGTCAGGCATTTTGCAGGATGCCCCACTATTGGAACCTGACATATGTTTTTCTCATTAAACTTCAGATGTGGGTTATTTGAAGTGAAGTATCATTTTCACCACATCATAACAAATGTGCATAGTGCAACATGATTTATGAATGTCAAAGTTAGCCTTGATCTTCTGGCCTTTTCTCTTTTTGTCAAGTTACTCCTCCTTTTCTGCCTTCTGGTACTGTACACTTTGGAGGAAAATAAGTTATTTCAATAACAACCATGCCAAGGAGTGGAAAGTTAGGCCTATTCAATTTGACTTTCACAGTATTTGGTAGTATTTATTGCAAATGTGCATCTTTTGTCAGATCATCTTTAAGTAGTTCATATGTGGTGCTAGTCTTTAATTTATGCCATTGTAAAATATATGTACATTTGAGATAGAGGTCATGGAGCCCAGGCTGCCCTTAAACTCCTGATCCTCCTGCCTCTACCTCCCAAGGGCTGAGACTAAACAGGTGCACCATCACACATAGCATAAAGTGACATTTTAAATATTTTCTTGTTAATATGTAACATTATGATATATAGTTATGTGAAATGATCCTCTTTATGGAATATTTCTTTTTTTATAAAATATATTTTTATTATCCATATTTACATACACTGAATGAGCAAATAATGTGGTGGTGTCCCCAGTTCCCCGATTTCCCTCTTCCCTGTCCCCAGTCAATTGGATATCCTCCTCTGTGGGCAGTCTGGATCAGTCCATGGGGTTGGAGGTATGGATAGGCTGGAGTCAGCCCAGTTCCACCCACCTTTGTATGTTGTTACTGAGAGGGGCCATGTCTCTGGATATTCTCCTATTCTTTTTTTTTTTTTTTTTTTGTTTTTCGAGGTAGGGTCTCGCTTTAGTCCAGGCTGACCTGGAAATCACTATGTAGTCTCAGGGTGGCCTTGAACTCATGGCAATCCTCCTACCTCTGCCTTCCGAGTGCTGGGATTAAAGGCGTGACACACCACGCCCGGCTTATTCTCCTATTCTTAATGCTAAATCTAATTTATCTTGTACTAAAATATTCATTCCAGCTTCCTTTTGATTCATGTTAGTGTAGGATACCTTTCTCAATCCTTTTGAATTTGATGTCACAATTTTATAGTTGTAATTATGTCTTGCTCATATCATAAAGAGAAGTTTTACTTGTGTGTGTGTGCGCATACTTCATGGTGTGGTATATGCATGTGTGTGTGTTGGTGCATACTGTGTGGTGTGGTATACGTGTGTGTGTGTGTGTGTGTGTGTGTGTGTGTGTGTGTGTGTTGATGAAGCTCCCCATGCATCTGCTGTCAGTGCCCTGCACAGCCAGAGGAGCGTGTCAGGTTTCCCCTCTGTGACTCATGATCTGTTTCTTTGCTCTGGAGTCTCTTACTGATCCCAGAGCTTGCTGTTCTTGGGCCCATGGATTCTCTGATCTCTGTTCTTCACAGGACTGTGTCTGGTCACAAACTGCAGCTTGTGTGGTGTCAAGCCCTCTCAGGCCTCTTGCTCTGCAGGAGCTGCCCTGACCCATCCAGCCGTCTCTCTAGCTCAGGCTTGCTTTGTAAACACTCAACCTGATGGTCTCTGCCTTTTAGTCTGGGTGTTTAGAACATTTGCATTTAATTGAGTATCACTATGGTTGGGTTTAAGGCTTCCATTTTGCTGTCTGGTTTTATTTGTCATTTATTTGTCCCCTTCATTTTAGCCTTCCTTTAAATGAATTGAACATATTTATGATTTCATTTTATCACCTTTGTAGGTTTGTTAACTAAAACTCTTCATTATGTTATTTGATGATGGCTTTAGGGTTTACTTTAATCACTATTAACCTTCAAATGACCTTATACTTTTGTGCATATAGTACAAGACTCTTACAACAATATATTTCTATTTCTCCTAACCTAGTCTTTTTATTATTATGATTATATTATTTGTAAATTTGTTATATATTTTTTTTCATTTGTTTGTTCTGTTTTTTGAGGTAGGGTCTCCCTTTAGCCCAGGCTGACCTGGAATTCAGTATGTAGTCTCAGGGTGGCCTTGAACTCAGGCCAATCCTCCTACCTCTGCCTCCCAAGTGCTGGGATTAAAGGCGTGACACACCACACCCAAAGTTTTGTTAGTAGCTTTACACCTGGCTCTTTTTTACTAGTTTTATGTAGTTTTATGTTTTAAGTAGTCAAACACCTTTATTATTATTATTATTATTATTATTATTATTTGGTTTTTCAAGATAGGGTCTCACTCTAGCCCAGGCTGACCTGGAATTCACTATGTAGTCTCAGGGTGGCCTTGAACTCATGGTGATCCTCCTACCTCAGCCTCCCGAGTGCTGGGATTAAAGGCATGCGCCACCACACCCGGCTTTAGTCAAACACCTTTGAAGTATAGTTACATAAAAAAGAAAAGTCTGAGTTACTTACATAATTAACATTTCTGATACTCTTATTTCTTTGAGGAGATATGGACTTCCAATGAATGTGTTTCCCTGTTTAAATGACTTCCTGTAACATTCCTTCCAGTATTGGGTGTGATAAGTCTTTATGTTAGTTTTATTTTTTTCACTTTTATTCTTTTAAATGTACGATATTTTTCAGAACAATAATGGTAGTGTCATATAGACTAACTTGACTGCCTAAAAAGCTGTGTTCCTCCTACTCATTCTTCCCTGTCTCCTAATCTCTGGTGACTGTCCATCCTCGTGCCGTCTCCAGAGATTTATCTTTTCCTGAGTATTATTCAGTTGGAATCCTGTAGTGGGTGGTCTTTTCACATTGGTTTCTTTTGCTTAGTAATATACAGTTTAGTTTCTTCCATGTATTTTCATAGTTTTTCTTCCTTCTTAGTAGTTCTGAATAATATCCCATTGTCTTGAGGTATCATAGCATGTTTATATATTCATTTTCTTTTTGTTGTTGTTGTTTTATGAGGTAGGGTCTCACTCTAGCCCAGGCTGACCTGGAGCTCGCTTTGTAACCCAGGCTAGCCTTGAACTCATAGCAATCCTCTCAGCCTCCCAGGTTCTGAGATTTAAAGCTATGCACAACCATGCCTGGCTATCCATTCACCTTCTAAAAGGGTGTGTTGATTGCTTCTGAATTTTGGTAATTATGATCAAAACTGCTATAAATATTATGTGCAGGTGTCTTTTTTTGTTTGATTTTTAGCCAGAGTCTTCCTATGTAGTTGCTCATGATCCTTCTGCCTCAGCCCCCTGAGTGGGTTTACAGATGTGTGCCAACACACCAGGCTCTGCATTGGGGTGTTTTTTTATTGGTTTTGATTAAAAAACAAAACAAAAAATAAACAAACAAACAATAACAGCCACAAAAAAAAAAAAAAAACAGAAAAGGAGGGACTTGCTCTGTAGAGACAGACTCTGTTGTAGACAGCATTATGTTGCTGGGATGAACATCCAAACCAGGCACAGTTTAGAGGAGGAAGGGATTTATTTAAAGCTTACAGATCCAGGGGGAAAGTTCCATCTATGGCAAAAGAAGCTGCTTCCATACATTCAAGCAGAGGGAAACAACCAAACAGCCCATAAAAACCAAAAGCTAGAGACCCAAGTTAAGTTACAAGCTTTAACAAAACTCCTGAGTCTAGACATTCAAACTCACAGGCCCCACCCAAGTGGGGATTTTTCTTCTTTCTCTCATGTATCTCCTTTGTGCCTTTCTGGCAGCCCTTCCTACTCCTGAGCCCCTCCCCCACCCCGTCATAAAGATGGAGATTTGAGAGAGAAAAGTCTCTTCCATTTCCCTCCTAGCCAACCTTGACTACATCTATTTCCTTCCACTAAGTTTTGTCTCCCTGGATTTGGTAGAGCTTTCAGGAGTCCAACCCTCTGAGTCTAGTAGCAACTATTCCCAGCATCCTCCCTGCCTTGTGAGCTCCTGAAATGGTTTCCCATTCCTTTCAGGGGTGTCTTTTCCTGGCTTTGCATAATCTTCCCCTTTCCCTTCCCTCTTGAGCTGATCAGTTCTCAACTAAAGACTTGGGAGCTTTCTGGATCTCTCTCTTGGCAAGTCTTTCCTCCTTAGCATTGGTTTTGCAAATTCCAGCCACCTGGGCTTCCCCTTTGTGCAACCTTGAACACATGACACTCCAACCACCTTCCTTCTACCTCCAGGCAGTAAGAGGGTGACGTGGTACTCACAGACAAGCAGTAAGAAGGCGACTCTCATCTCTCAGAGGGATCATTGCTTGTTGTTTTTCTAACAGTGTTTTGGAAACTATTGTTTCATACACTTTGGCCCTTGAGTTGTTTCAGGCAGGAGAGTGGATCTGATCTCCATCACTCCATTTGGATTGACAATGAAAGTTTGCAGTCAGTCCTATGTATTTTACTGTACTTAAAGCACAGGCTTTAGGAGACCGGGTTCCTCCTCTTCATCAGGTGACTCCAGGGGACCATGGTACACACCAAAGATTAAGGAATCCTGCTCCAGGCTGGGAAGGTCAAATGCTTGCTATGTGAACATGAGGGCTTGAGTTCAGATTCCAGAAGCCATGGAAAGGCCAAGCATGGGAGGGGTGGTGCCTAAACCTAGTACTAGGGAGACAGAGACAAGCAAATTCCTGAGGCTTGATGACTAACTAATCTAGCTTCAGTTTCAGTGACAGAACTTATCTCAAAGAAACAAGATGATTGAGGAAAACACACCTGACATTGATCTCTGGTCTACACGTGCTTACAGTTCTTATGTAAGACACACACAAGAAAACAAAAAACAAAAAACAAAAAAAAAAAAACAAAAAAAAAAAAAAAAAAGGAAGTCCTGCTCAGCTCAGCACTTCACTCTCTCTTCCAGAATGTTCTGCTGTTCCTGGGACAGATGGGATTGCCCTATGCTGTTTCTGTTCCACCCTTAGAAGCTGGAGTCTGAACACACAAGCCATGACTCTCAGGAGGCCTGGGCTCTGGGCTGCCAGGTAGAGCTGTTACCCAGCTGCTTTTAACCAACATTCCACCTCTCTTTTCTCAGTTACATGTCTGTTGCTTCTTGTGGAGAAGTTTCCAGATCTGTGGCCTTTGCCCCATGTGCCGTAGAGTTTTAATCTCTCTGCAAACCTAGTTATTAACCTCTTTGTTTCTTTCTCCCGTTCCTTCCTGGAAACCCTTCCCATCCTCACTGCAGAGTCTACCATTTTTCCTTCTCCTCCATAATTATAGCTTATGCTTCCTGAACTTGAATGCCTTTGCTGGGTGCAGGAATTCGCACGACTCACCAGAGCATGCCACTCATCCTGGTGCCAAGTCACAACAGGTTGGCTGTCCCTGCCACCCTGACTAAGGAGTGAAAGCTATGCATTAGTTTTGCATTTTCACCAGTTATCAAAAGTCTCACTTCAGTCCCTTTTGGCAATTGGAACTACCCAGGCTACAATGAATGAGCCTATTAGCATGCGTGTGCTGGTCTGTGGTCATGAGGCTGGGCATTTAATGCAGTTATTAACACTGGTGCCCCAGCCTAGGGCTCTGAAACCTCTTCTCTGAACCTCTCCTGGGTCTTAGGATCACTCCTGGGGTAACACAGTAACAGCTCAGGGGGCTCCAAGAGCCAGCCTTGGCCACCAATATATTTTTTTTCAGTTTATCAAATGTATGAGGGGCTCAGGAGATAGGTCTGTGGTAAAGAGCTTGCTGTGTGCAAGCATTGATCCCTAGTACTCACGTGAAAAAGCCAGATGTGGTGGCTTGCGCCGGGGAGGTGGAGACAGGAGGATCACGTACGTCACCATCCTTTTAAACCATCAACTGTTGGCATGGTTGGTTGTATAGTTGTATAGTGTGTCTGTGGTGGTGGGTGGGGAGCTGTGAAAAAGAACTCAGAAGCTTGGAGAATGACTCTGAACTGAGGGAGAAGGAGCAAGGACCGACTCAAACCTTGCAGCTAGCCAAGTGATGCCAGGAGAGCCCCTCTCGGGGTGCATGGCTTGGCCAGTGGTGGGAGAGTTACATTTTAGCCCTCCCTCATAACTCTGGGACATCTTAACCAGGGCCCACAGCCCCCATCATACTCAGGGGCCCTGCTAGACCCTGGACAGCATCAGAGGTCTTCCTTCTAGGAGTGATGCAGAACCCAGAAGGGAGTCAGTGAAGTGATTCTCAGCACTTCAATTCAGAGGCTCCCAGGAGACTTCCCATGGCCATTCACCATAGCTTTCAGGATAGAGAATGGACCAGTCAAGTCACACTTCCTGTTGTCTCAATATTTTTCTTACCAAGGTAAAGATAAAATTTCCCACTGGGCTCTGTCTACATGCTAATCCCAGGACTAGCCAAGAATAACTAAAAAGGTCTTCAGGTGTAGAACATGCACAGACGTTCTTTTCTCCTTATTATTCCATAACATTACAGCGTAACAATTATTTACATAGCTTCCACCTTGTCCTGGAACCTGTCATCCTTCTGCCTCCACTTCTCAAGTGTTAGGATTATAGGCCTGAGCCACCGCACTTGCCTATCTAGTATTTACACTGCATTAAGGAGTGTAGGAATAATCTAGAACTATTTAAAATATATAGAAAGATATGTGTAGATTATATGCAAATTTGTGCTGTTTTGTATTATTTATTTGAGAAGGGTCTTGCTGTGGATCCCAGGCTGGCCTTGAATTAATGATCTTCCCGCCTCAGCCTCCCAAGGGCCTGAGATTACAGGCACACGCGACCTTGCCCAGCTCTGTGACATTTTACATAAGATTTTTGCATCCATAAATGATGGTATCCATGGAGTAGCAGGCGTTCTTGAACTAATCTCCCATGGATGCTAACAAATGACTGTTCATCCATCAGTAGAGTACAGTGAAAGACTTGGTAACAAAAGCTGTGTAGCTTTCTCCTTGTTCAGCTTCCTGAAGACCAGCATCCTAGAAAGTCCTGCTGAAGGGGCTCTGGCTGACAGTTCAGCTGAGTCCAGCCTGCCAATCATCTCTGCCAAGGCTCCAGACCTATGAATGACACTATGTCACACTCTACAGTGTAGCCTGTCAGTAGGCTGGATGGCACAACAAGTAATTTTCATTGAGTTTCCATGGATGCCACATGGAACAGAGAATTGACCCTCTAAGTCCTGTTTGAATCTATCATCTATCTGTCTGTCTGTCTGTCTATCTTGTGTTTATTGGTTTTTAAATTTTAAATTTTTAAAAAATATTTTATTTATTCATTTTCAAGCAGAGAGAGAAAGAGAGAGAGAGAGAGAGAGAGAGAGAGAGAGAGAGAGAGAGAGAGAGAGAGAGAGAACACCAGGACCACCACCTTGTGGGTCTGGCTTATGTGGGACCTGGGGAATTGAATCTGGGGCCTTAGGCACTAGAGGCAAGTGCCTTAACCACGGAGTCATCTCTCCAGCCCTAAATTTTAAATTTTTTATTATATATTTGTGAGCAAAGAGAGAGAGAGAAAGATTATGGGTGCACCAAGGCTTCTTGCCACTGCAAACTCCAGACACATGCACCATTTTGTGCATCCAGCTTTACGTGGATACTGGGAAATCAAACCTGGACTGGCAGGCAGGCTGTTCAACAAAACACCATTAATCGCTGAGCCGTCTCCCCTGCCCTGGTTGTTGTAAGCCACTAAATTTGGAGGTTCTTTCTTACACAGCTGATAATCAGAGCAGACAGGCTTTATTATTTCCATATTACAGGTAAGAAAGACTAAAGCAGGGGGCTGGAAGATGGTTCAGTTGGTAAAGTGCTTGACACACCTAAGTTTGAATCCCCAGCACCCACACAAAAGCTAGGTGTGGTGGCACATGCCTGGAATCCCAGCACTGGGAGGCAGAGAGACAGGAGGGTTCCTGGGCAAGCTGGCAAAATTGTCTAGCTGAACCATTGAGCTACAGGTTCAGTGAGAGATCCTGTCTCAAAAAATAAGGTAGACAGCTATAGAGGAAGATATCCAGCATCAACCTCTGGCCTCTGCAAACACATGCACAAATGCGTGTGCACCTGCATGTACTTGTATGTCCCCATTCATATGAATAAGCAAGTACACACAGACACAAAGACGAAAGTGAAGTTCAGAGGAGCTAGTGAGTTAGTGGAGGCAGGATTCCATACCACACTGTCCAGCTCCAAAAACCAGGTCCTGAGTGCTTCCTTTATAGGTTCCCTGCCCAGCCTGCTCTCTGTTGTCAGGTCCCAAATCTGGCTTTCTTTCTCCAGACCTGTGATTCTACCATGACACTTCCTCCAATTCAGACCTTCTCTCCCTGCCCAACTGGTGGTTTTGCCACCATGGCTGTCTGCGCAGCCAGTATTCCTGTGTCCTCCTCAACTGTTCTGTACCTCTAGGGCGAGTGTCTGCACAGTTCCAGGGGTTTGAACAGGTACCTGGTTAACCAGACTGGGATCCTGCAGAGCTGATAGTGTGTCCTCTCTCAGAAAAACCTTACTCACCCCTTAGGAATGCTAAGAAAGTGGTTTTGGAGCTGGAGAGATAGCTTAGTCAATGAAGTGCTTTCCTTGTAAGCATGAGGGCCTGAGTTTGATTCCCAGGGCCCAGGTAAACATGCCAGGCATAGTGGTATCATGCAGCTGTAATGTAAAAGACAGAGATTGGAAGACTCTTGGGCCTCTCTGAGCAGCAAGTCAAGCTAATTGGTGAGCTCTTGGCCAATATTCCAAAAAAGGTGGATGGGGCCGCTGAGGTTATCCCCTGGCCTCCACACACATGAACATGCATACCACACAGGTGCACCTGCATGCACACACGTACATGCACACCCATAATGCACCTGCATGCACACACATGAACATGCATACCACACACGTGCACCTGCATGCACACACATATACACGCACACCCCACATGTGCACCTGCATGCACACACATGTACATACATGCACACATATGCACCTGCATGCACACACATGTACATACATTCCCCACACATGCACCTTCATGCACACACATGTACATGCATGCCCCCATGTGCACCTGCATGTACACACATGTACATGCATGCACACACATGTACATGCATGCACACACATGTACATGCATGCCTCCACAGTACACCTGCACACACATATTCATATATGCACACAAGTACACATTCAACATCAAGGCACTGGTGTCACCTCTGCCTCCCTGGGCTCTCGAGAGCTTCCTTTGGTCTTCCAATCCTGTCATGGCCTGTCCTTTGCTCCTGCCACCCTCTGCCTGAGCTTATACCACTGGTGTGCATGGTCCTTAGGTCTCCAGGTGACTAGGTAGCTGGTCCTTGGATGGCCTCAAGACTCTGGCCAGAAGAAGCCTCAAGCTCATATGTCCCTTTTGTCTTCCCTCCTGTGGGGGACATCTATGACCCAGAAGTCTGGTCAGACCAGAGGGATCCTCGATGTCTGTCTATGTGAAACACCTCCCGGACCACAAGACACAGAGGCACGTAGTAGGAAACCCCTAGGACTTTTTGACTGTTGCTGTGTTATTTGTTGTTGTTGTTGTTGTTTGATGTAGGGTCTCACTCTAGCCCAGATTGACCTGGAATTCACTGTTGTAGTCTCAGGCTGGCCTGGAACTCTGGGAGATCCTCCTGCCTCTGCCTCTGCCTCTCCTAGTCGGCACTTTGCAAGTCCAGGTAACATGTCCTCTATTTTCTTTGTAAGGAGAGAGAGAATTGACATGCCAAGACTTCTTTCTGCTGCTAACGAACTCCAGAGTCATACACCACTTTGTGCATCTGGCTTTACATGGGTACTGGAGAAAGGAACACCTTAAAGGTTCCCATGCATGGGAATGAAAGGGTTAACACCCTGGAAGGAAGGCACCTTCTAGTTTCTGGTAGAATGTAGACTCCAGAGGTGGATCAAATGACTCCAGGATTTCCTCTTTCAAGCCAGTGGTTAGGGGCTCTGTCTGCCCCACCTACCCCAGAAAGGAGTGGGTCTTTCAAGGAGAAACTAGCTAGAACTGGGTTTTCTTCCCTATTGCTTTAGCCCAGGTTGTCCTATAGTCCTTTGTTCTCCCAAACAAAGCAAGAGGAAAACTTGTAAATACTGGAGCGCAAACCCAGCCATGGTAACACAAAGCAACTTTCACCTGAAGAAGGCCCAGGCCCTCCCCTCACCATGACATGGCTGAGCTTTCAGAGCCTTACTGTAAATATCGCTGAACAAATGAATGAAATGAATGAGTGACGTGTGAGCAGAATGAATGTGAGGCCTCTTTTCAGTCTAGACAATCATTTCATTCTTTTTCTTCCCTCTTCCTGTTCTCTTCCTGCTCCACCTCTTTCCTCATTTTCTTCCTGGGATTTGAAGATATCCGTCATCTGTAGGCCTGGAAAGTGGTTCTATTCAAAGCAAGTAGTTGGACAGGCACCTGTAGGATTGTGCCAGAGAAATAGCACTGAAGAGAGACATTAGGTAACTAAACATGAGCGTCTTTGTACAGGACTGTTTAATGTGTGACTCCATTTGCAGCCATTGAAAATGTCCAAGAGGGGCTGGAGAGATGGCCCACATAAAGCCAGATGCACAAAGTGGTGCATGACTCTGGAGTTTGAAGCAGCAAGAAACTCTGGCATGGGCTGGAGAGATGGCTCAGTGGTTAAGGCACTTGCCTCTAGTGCCTAAAGCCCCAGGTTCAATTCCCTAGGATGCACATAAGCCAGACCCACAAGGTGGTGGCCCTGTTGCATTCTCTCTGTCTCTCTCTCTCTGTCTCTCTCTCTCTCTCTCTCTCTCTCTCTGCTTGAAAATGAATAAATAAAATATTTTAAAAAAAGAAACCCTAGCATGCCAATTCTCTCTCTCTTTGCAAACATATATATTTACGACAAAGAATGCATCTGAGGAAGGAAGCCTCAGATGGTGAATTGCAGGTGGATAAGAGCCGGTTCTTAAATAGCCATAACCACTAAAATCAGGACCATGTCTTAGTGCCTCTAGAGAGGACTCACATCTGGGGCCTCAGAGATTAGACTTTTAGGAAAGATTTGTCATGAAGTGCATTAAGTTGGCTTGTTCTACAGCCCAATCCTGCCCCCACTGCCCGACACAGGAAAAATCAAAACCTCAGAGAGCGGAGTCAGAGAAAGTGGGTACTGCTCTGGGTCCAGACGATGTTCTGGCTCCAGAAGCCTCCTGGAGGTGGAATGACAATGCACTTTAGGGAACCTATTAAGTTCCTGCCCTCCTTCCTGGCAGCTGCTGTAGACGTGAATTATGCGATTCTCCACTGATACATTCAGGACTTTCATGACCCTGTCTGCTTGGTTGCGACATCTAAACCAACCACTGTCTTATTTATGCTTAGGGCTTGATGGCTTGTTGTGGTTGGAAACATCTGCCTCCTTTTGAATGAAAAATCAAAGCAGCCAAATGAAGAAGTCTACTTAGCAGTTAGTCCAGAAGGATATTAGTTGGGAACCTTGAAGATCCTTCATGTGTAAAATGTCTGCTGTGATAGAAATGTGTATTTTTGTTTTTCAGACGTGTATTTTTGCATTCATTTTATTGTTTCATCATAAGGTAAGTTGGATGGGAATTCTAACTCCCCTTTAAATGATGATGACACTTATTGGGGATGGTTGGAATAACTCAGTGGGTGAGTGCCTGCCCAGAACCCCACTAGTAATAACAATAATAAATGACAAGTATAGGCATTCAGGGGAAAGAGTAGAGAACTCTAAAGAAAAAGGACTTCTCCACCAGAAGTGTCAAGATTAAAGCCTCTTCCCTAAATGGAGAAATAGAATCCCATTGTGATAAAATAAGAGTGTACTAAAAATACGTTTGGTTGTTGGCATGATATTGCACTTCTATAATTTCAGCACTTGGGAGGCTGAAGCAGGAGGATTGTCATCAGTTCAAGTCCAGACATCCTGGTCTACAGTGTGAGACCTCGTCTCTACAAAGCAACAAAAGCAACAAAAACAATCCAACACCACTAAGCTGGCCTAGGAATCTGCACATCTGCTGAGCTCTACCAGGCAGCCCTTGGCGGCTCCTTGGACCAAATTGGACTCAAGTTGGAGAGTAGATCTTGTATTATTATTATTATTTTTTGAATGATGCAGCAGGTAAAATCAAGAATGCTTTTAGAGAGGGGCTATTTGAAAAGGACTTCAGCAGAAGGGGGATGAGGAGCAGAGGACAAAAGCAAGAAATGGAGGGGAATTATGATGGAAATACATTATGTTTATGTATGGAAATTACCTTGCTGGAGTGCAGCGTGGTGACGTACAGCTTTAATCCCAGCACTCAGGAGGCAGACATAGGAGGATCAGCATGAGGTTGAGACTACATAGTGAATTCCAGGTTAGCCTGGGCTAGAGCGAGATCCTACCTCAGAAAGACAAAACAAACAAAACAAAACAAAAATATCAATAAAATGTTTTAAATATTGGAGAATTTACAAATTTAACGAACTAATCTTGGCCCAGGGAGAATAATAAAAAAGAGCCAGGCATGGCGGTGCACATCTATAATCCCAGCACTCGGGAGGCAGAGGTAGGAGCATCTCTGTGGGTTCAAGGCCACTCTGAGACTACATAGTGAATTCCAGGTCAGCCTGGGCTAAAGGGAGAGGATCCTCTACCCTGAAGAAAAAAAAAGAAAAAAGAATGCTTATTCTCCTCTTTATCTATGTCCAGGGCATAAAGCCTGCTCATTGCTGAGATTTCTTACAGCCATTTGTAGGAAGTGATGGTGTCTCTAAGCTTCACCCTTACAGCGTTGGCAGGAAGAAGAGAGCAGCCTGCCCTCCCTCCACCACAGCACCCCAGATCACTGAAATTTCAGACTGTAGATTGAAATATTGAGCAAATGCTATCTAAATTCTTCACTAGTTATGCTAGAAATTCTATGGCCAGATGTATGTTTTCAGCAAGCAATCATGAACCCTGCAGAGTTTTAAGCTGTCGTATGATATGAGTTACTAATTTATTAGCTCAATTACCAGAAGGTTATGGTGGTCAGTCAAGAGAAATATGACAGTGAAATCCCAGGCAGACTCAAGGCAGACGTTTCTCCAGGCTTCACTCTAAGGGCCTGAGAACAGGCTGTCCCAACTCTGGTTCACAGTCCTTTCCATCACCCCTTCTGTGTTCTCAGTTGCCATTGTAATGCGCTTAAAGTGGCACTCTGGGCTTGAAAATGGGCTCCTGGATTTTCAGAGCAGGTGGTAAACTGCAACCATGGCTAATATCCGAGTCACTGATGGAATGGAACTTGAAGGAATACCCAGATGCTATCGTCCTACCCCAGACCTAATGACTTGGAATCTCCTGGGATGGAGCCTGGGTGTGTTTATTTGTTCTTCATTTAATTAATTAATTTATTTTTTATTTTTGGTTTTTTTCGAGATAGGATCTCACTCTAGTCCTGGAATTCACTATGTAGTCTAGGGTGGCCTTGAACTCACAGCAATCCTCCTACCTCTGCCTCCTGAGTGCTGGGATTAATGTCGTGCACCCCCCCACCCCCCGCTGTTCTTCATTTTTCTTTAAAGCTGCCTAGGGAGTCATCACCCTCCCCCAACCCCTTCTAATGGCTGACAATGTTTGGGGACGCACTGCTTTT
>PVHP010032795.1:0-20118 GCA_004024765.1 Zapus hudsonius | reverse complement strand
ATTTAAAGCCCTCAATAATTTGGCCTTGGCCACCTCCTCCCTTATACACTCAACTTCAGGCATCATCACCTTCCTGCTGTCACTTGTAATTAGCTCCAAATGTACAAAGTTCCATCTCATGGCCTTTGTCTTTTTCAGCTTGAAGATACCCAGGTGGCTCATTCCTTTGATTCATTTATACTTCCGTTTATCAAAGAGGAATCCCTGAACAGTCTACCTAGGATGCAAATACTTTCACACCCATGAAACTCTCTGTCCCCTCATCTGGCTTCATTCTGAGGTCTTCTTGTCCTCACCAATATTATATTGCATGATTGTCAACATCCCGCCGTACCATGTGAGCCTCATAGGGAGATAGAATCTGGTTTGTTCACCGAAGAGTTCTTAGCAGCTGAAGAATTATTAGCTGATTAATAAGCTTTCCAGTGTTACCATATTTCAAGACACTCTTTCAATAGCATTTAGTCAGGTTATATTTTTTCCATCTAACCAAGGACTCCCTTTCTTTGATGATAGGTGTAACCACATTAATGTATTATTTAGAGATTTGAATTTATTTCTGCCACATGATTTCACTTTAACATGTGAATTTTTTTCTTATATAACTTTTTAGATATGTTGAACTTTTTCTTTGCTTTCTTCCTATTATTTGGACATTTAGACTCCTTTTTTTAAATTCTAACTTATAACTCCAAAGATTTTTTTTATTACAAAAGTAATACATGATAATATTATTAAGTAATACATATAACACAGCTACATGGTTGTAGTGATTTGATTCAGGTGTCCCCCATAAATTTAATGTGTTTGGAATGCTTGATCCCCAGCTGATGGCAGTTTTGGAATTGGAATCTTGTTAGAGGTATGTTGTTGGGGGCGGATTTATGGGGTTATAAGCCAGATTCCCCTTTGCCAGTGTTTGGCACACCTTCCTGCCTCTGTCTGCAGTGCTGTGTTGGAGGTGATGTCCACCCATATGCTCATGTCATTGTTTCCCCTGCCATAATGGAGCTTCCCCTCAAGTCCATAAGCCAAAATAAACCCTTTCCTCCTCAAGCTGCTTTTCGTCGGGTTCTTTGTCACAGCAATGAGAAAGCTGACTACAACAATGTTGGTACCAGAGAGTGGGACCAGTCTTTGCTGCTAGATCCCTGATTCTGAGGCTTTGGCCTTTTGCAACTGATATGCATGAGGAGGACTGTGGATGGATATGAAACCTTGTTTGAGGAGATGCCTTGAAGTCTGTAAGTACAGCTTGATGGATGCCTATCACAGTTGAAAGACCTGAATGCAATAAGAACTATGGACTGTGAAGTTTGGCTTACAAGAGTGAGAAAGAACTTTGTTGGGACTGGTCTGGAGGCAGTTTCTGTGAGAAGCTTGCTTCATTCTGCCTGCTTGTGTCCTGAGAATTTGTGCAGGGTTGCTTTGCATAGAAATGGACTGGTGTGAGCAGATGGAGATGACACAGAAAGAAATAAAATCTTTGGGCCAAAACTTCTGCTCGTTCAACTGCAATTGTTTGAGAGATTACAACCATTGAGATTGGGCCAGGTGATCTACATTGGGACAGCAGGAAGAATGCGGACTCTTTTGAAGTGGGGGCCTGAATGCTGAAGTTTTCCTGCTCTTCAAGGTTGACTTTTTTCTCCCCTGGATTAACAAGTTGGTAGCCTACTTGTTACTATGGAGTATAACAAATGCAGGAAAGAGAGTCATTAGATTTTCAATACAGTTTTGTTTTTTGGAAGTGGCCATGGGCAGTGTGATGCCGGCCTGTTAGATTGCCTGTATGGAAGTCCAGTGGAGCCATGAGGATGAACTCTGGGTTGCAGTGGACATCCAATGGAGATATCAGGACTTTGGGGTGGCTTCCAAGGAGAGCTGTCAAAACCAGATGAAGTTTTCCGGGACTATGAGTAGCCTACCTGGAGGAAAGGAATTGGAACTCAGACACTGGTTAGAGTTGTTGGACTTGGAGTTAAAGACTTTTATGTTACCCTGTTTGCTTTAAATCTTGTACTGGTTCAATCTGTCTTTGCTATGCCTAATGCATTTTTGCAGTGTGAATTTTTTTCTGTGGGGTTTTGTTTATTTGTTTGTTTTTTGTATTATGGCTCAGTTGAGAGACCTTGGATTATGGGAAAGTTTGAATATCATTGTCATGGATTAAAAACTGTGGGATTTTTAAGGTTGAGCTGAATGCATTGCATTTTACATCACATATGTTTATTATTTTATGGGGCCAGAGGCAGATTGTAGTAGTTTGATCCAGGTGTTCCCCCAAAAACTTAATGCATTCTGAATGCTTGAGCCCCAGCTGATGGCAGTTTTGGAATTGGAGCCTTGTTGGAGGTGTGTTGTTGGGGGCAGATTTATGGGGTTTCTAGCCGGCTTCCCCTTGCCAGTTTTTGGCACACCTTCCTGCCACTGTTTGCAATGCTATGGCAAAGGTGATGTCCACCCTCTGCTCATGCCATTGTTTTCTCTGCTGTCATGGAGCTACCCATCAAATGTGTAAGCCAAAATAAACCCATTCCTCCCAACAAGCTGCTTTTGTTTAGATTCTTTCTGTGCAGCAATGAGAAGCTAACTACAACAACAGTGATAAGCAGAATTCCAAAATCCCTCAAATGCCTTACCCCTGATACACACACACATACATACTCAAATATTATATATATATATGTATATATACATATATATTCTGTAATCCTTTCCTCTTGAAGGTAGCAGATTAGAGAGAAGCCACAGGCCTGGCTCAAAAATATAAACTGCCATGTTATGGGAAATCCTATGAAAAGTCAGTAAGAGTTCAGTATAGTCCTACAAGAAAATGAGGACTTCAGTTCTACAACCTCAAGGCACTACGTTCGTGCACAAAAACTTCTTGCTCTGGATGAGAATGCAGTTGATGGACACTTTTTCTCTGGCCTGTGAGACCTTGGGCAGAGAGTGTAGATAGGCTATGCCCAAATCTCTAACCTACAAAATGGTGAACTAGGCAATAGTAGTTTAAAACAACACCCACTGTGCAATAAGAACTATACCAAAAGTCAACATTGTTTTTAGCCCGAGCAACTAACTGTAAGGAAGGAACTCTGACAACCGAGATGGGGGATGCTACAGAAAATGTCATGGTGAGCATCTGCTTGCTTTGCTACTGGGAGAGATGGGGGCAATGCTGAGAGAGGGGGCAGCTGTCATGGAACTAGAAGAGACAGTGAGCCTCACTTAAAGAATTCTAGCATGGAAGTTTCCAAGAACTACATACACTCCTCTCTCTGTTTCTTCACTGATCACCCACAGTCATTTCCTCACTAATAATGGGTGTGTTTTCTCAAGCAAGTGGAAATGTATTTAAGGAGAATGTAGGATTGCTACTGCTTTTCAATCCTCAATCAAATACACTTCACCAAGCATGGAATTAATTTCTTCTAATAATGCTTTTAGTAAGGACTTTTTTTTGTCTTTTAACAAATGTATGTGTGTTGAACACTTTTGATGCTTGATGGTTACCTAATATTTTCCAAATGATAAATGCTCCTGCCAGGGGCTTCAAGCAGACCTATCTACCCAGAGAGCAGTCGAAAAATCCCACACCACACCCAATCCCAGAGAACATATTAATGATCCCACACCACCCACAAGCCCAAAGAATATCTAATGACCCAACACAACACACAAGGCCACAGAGAAGTCTAATTACCCCACACTACACACAAGCTCAGAGAATATACTAATGACCCCTCCTCACAACACACAAGCCCAGATAACTTGTGTTGTAATGACTCCATGCAATATACATAGCCACACCTCCATAAACTGCTTAAAATAATAAATCACCTCTTATCCAAAATAGAATGAAGATATATTCTTCTATTTTCTACTTATAGTCATCTAAAGGAAGCTGTTAACTCTGGTATTGTGTGAGGAAGTATTTAATCTTGCCCTAGGATGGTACTTGCCTTTGGCCCTACATTATGGGAGACATTCTCCAGTTTTTGGAATTCTCCTTTCTGAGTAAAGTGTCTTAATTTACGTGGAAGCCTTATGTGACTTAGGATAGAAGCTTTGGGTCACCTAGAGTCTCAGCTTTGACTCTAGAAAGCATAAACCATAAGTTAGAAGCATAAGCATGCCTGCCTATATTTTGTATTTCTCTCTTTTACTTTGGGTCAGATTCAACCATTCAGATGGTAGCCTTGGGGAGGCACAGAGTCATCCCTGCCTCAAACCATCTTATTGAACCCTCCCTCACCACCATGGCTCAGTGTTACTCAGAGACACATAACAATGTGCCATGTAACACATCACTCCTGGCAGAGGACCCCACTGTGAGAGAACATATAGAAGTTGTTTGTTTTAAAGTCTGGTGCTCTACCCTTCTATCTCTTCCCTGGGCTGACCTTAGTATGTATTGCTTTCCTACAATAAACTATCATCATAGGCTGGAGAGATTGCTCAGTGGTTAAGGCGCTTGCCTGCAAAGCAGAAGGACCTGAGTTCAATTCCCCAGTGCCCATGTTAAAGCCAGATGCACAAGGGGGCACATGCATCTGGAGTTCATTTGGAATGGCTTGATGCCCTGATGTGCCCATTCTCTTTCTAGCTGCCTCTTTCACTCTCTGTAATAAATTTTAAAAAAGATATTTTAAAAAATTGTCATCATGAGTATCAGTTTTCAGTAACATGACCTGGGAAAACTGCTTGGGAGGAGTTCTTAGGCATAACCTCTTGCTATCTTGTGAAGACATCAGCCTTCTAGAAGGTCTGTAAACACATTCACATGGATGTTTTTACACAGTGATTCCTTGAACCCGTTTTTAATTTCTCAAACCTTAAATACATATAATATTCAATGACAAGTGAATATCTGGAGAGTCAACAGCAGCCAAAAGTTAGGTATTCGACCAAAGCATCTTGATGTTCAAGGTCCAATGTCAAGACACACACAGAAAGCTCTACTTTGACCGGCTTGTCTTCAGAAGCTCACGAGGTGTGTCACGTCTCATCATGCAAAAGAGCGGTGACTGGGTCCTCCCACTGTTCGCTTGAGTTTCCTCAGTACTGTCTCTCTTCAGGAGAATGTATCTGCTCAGGAGGCTTTCAAGGGAAAGGAAAAAAAAATACCATGACAAATATGCTTTCTTTGATTCTCTGACTGCAAAGATGAACTTGAAGTTACTCAATATTCATCTTCTGAGATTCAGGCCATGGTGAAGGTATGGTCAGTACAGATGAATGTTGGTCACTGTGCACAGGCTTGATGTGAGGCTGGGTCCCTCAAGATTCCTGAGTGTAGAGTTAGATCCAAACCTCGCATGATTGAAGGGCCTAGAAGAAGAGAGAGATCCTGCATAGACAGGGAGGAAAGATGGAAGAAATGTGAAGACAATGATCTACAAGACTCAGAGGAGGAAGGCAGAATCAATATGAGCTTGTGCTTATTCTCATTCATATTGATTCTATTTCACTCTAAAACCTGCTTGCTAAAATCAAATATAAGATAAAGAAATATTGTTTCGGTAATCCATACACAGGTTTAGGGGACGTTTGTTAAGAAACCAATAATGTGGTCATGTTTACCAGTGTCTAAAGTGTTAATTGAGTTGAATTCATGCCTTATATGAAAGAGACTTTCACACACGGTAATATCTATGCGAGAAGGACGAGAATATTAGTGTTCAAAAAGTTCTTCACTTCAATCACAACGATGCAGGAAAGAGATGAGTGTGATTAGAACTCCCACACCGCCAGGCAGGGAAGAAAGGCAGAATCTCAATGAGGCCTATCAATTCTTTGTAGTAGATAAGAGAGAGAGATTGTATTGGAAGATCTGGCTTCTAACACTGGCTTACCTACATACAAGAAAAGAAATTCCAACCATCTTCCAAAGGACAAAGTGGTACACAGCAAACCCATGCCCTAGACTCAGGGAGATATCCTCTGTGGGCAATTTCTTCTCATTGAAATATAATTAAATGAAAAAATATTAATTTTAAAATTCTTCTTGAAAACACTACAATTAGTCTTTTGTTCTCAGTCACTCAGAGACTGAGTATGACTGGTATGAGGTACCAGATCAGTCTTATGACACGAAACATATAGAAATGTAAACAAAATACATGTGACAACTATTTGCAGACAGTGGAAGAGGTGGTGGAAATAATGTAAGAGCCAAAGGAAGGGGAGAAGTGCTTACAATAGTGTCTTCCAGACACAAAGTGGCCTTGATATTCATGACCTCACATTGGCTGATGCTACAGACACGAGACCTGCATAATAGGAGGAAAAATGATGACACCAAAACAGAAGAGAGACTGGTTAGAGAGAAGGGATTCAGTCAAGGGTGTTTGGGATGGAGAACAGGAAAGGTGTTGGGAGGTGGTTATGATCGTGGTATATTTTCTATATGTACAGAAGTTGTCAATTAAAAAGTTTTTTTTTAAGAATAAAAGGAATTGGAGGCGGAACCCAACAGCTGTTCAGAAAGACACACAGCAACTAAAGAAGCAAAGCCCAAAAACATGAAGAAACCAGAAAGACGAATGATGGACTCTTCAAAATCTCTGGGAGGAAGTACAGATAAGGAGACATTGACAGGAGAACTGGGGGTGTCTTAGAGCCCTTCTTGGCTATTGGTTGGGCTGCAGCCCCAGAGTTAGGGTGCCAGAAAACTCACGGCGACACAAAACTTCACTGAGTCAGTCAGTAGCCTCTGCATTCTTGTCCGATGAATTCTAAGACTTGAAAGGCACCGTCCATAGGATAAAGTTTGAGAGATTTTATCAGGTGATAGGTAGAACTTAAGGAAAGGAAGGCGGGGCTCTTGCCCAAGGAGGCAAGTAGGGGTTTCTAGAAGTATAAAAGCCCACCTTGAGATACAGGTTAGGGTCTGTTGCAGTCAACTTCTCCTGGATGCACAAAGAACCCAACCAAAAGCAGCTTGTGGAGGAAATGGGTTTATTTTGCCTTACAGACTCAAGGGGAAGCTCCATGATGGCAGGGAAAATGATGGCATGAGCAGAGGGTAGACATCACCTTCGCCACAGAAGGTGGCAAATACCCACAGGAAGGTGTGCCAAACACTGGCAAGGGGAAGCTGGCTATAACCCCCATAAGCCTGCCCTCCCCAACAACACACCTCCAACAAGGTTCCAGTTCCAAAATTGCCATCAGTTGGGGATCAAGCATTCAGAGCACATAGGTTTAAGGGGACACCTGGATCAAACCACCACAGGACCCTTCATGGGAGACCTGTGGACAGGTAGCTAGACTGGTCAGTCCAGGCCTGACATCAGGTGTCTGGGTCAGGTTTTCTGGAAAAAGACAATCTTCCCAGAAATCTTAATCCTCCAGGAAGGAATTTCTTGGAGGGAATGGAAAGATACCCCCAGGTGCACAGATAAGAAAAGCCCCTAACCTTGGGCTGGGGAGATAGCTCAGTGGTTAAAAGCAAAAGCCACCAAAGCCTGCCATCCTGAGTTTGATTCCCCAGTGCCCATGTAAAGCCAGATTCACAAAGCAGCTCATGGGACTGGAGTTCGTTCACAATGGCAAGAGGTTCCGCCTTGCCCATGTGTTTTCTCTCTCTCTCTCTCTCTCTCTCTTTCTCTCTCTCTCTCTCTCTCTCTCTCTCTCTCTCTCTCTCTCTCTCTCTGTGTGTGTGTGTCCCTCTCTCTTTCTCTCTCTGCCCCCCTCTCTCTCTTTCTTTCTTTCCTTGTAGTAAATAAATAATGATATTTTTATAATAAAGGAAGAATATGTCAAACCCTTCGTATATCTCTAACCTGTAGCAAGGACCCAAGGACAATCCCCACAATCCCCATGTTTAGTCACAAGAAAGCTCTCTACTGTTGTGTACGTGGGTGGGGGTGTGTGGATCCAGTAATTCTTTAACTTCCTCAATATCCTGGAAAATATTATTTCCACTGAAAAATTAAATAATAAGCCTTTAAACATTTAGAAATTTATTGTTTTTAAAAAGCCTATAAAAGAAGTAATAAAAATCAAGCTTGCATCAATGCAAGCAGTGAAATATATTTATAGTCCTGAGAAAAATGTTATGTTTCTCAAATACTGAAATCCAGCTAAATTTCAAGTCATGCATGAATAAGCAGCAGAAAGATATTCTAAAATATGCATTATGCAAAGACTTTTTGGTTTCCAGGTAAGATGTAAAAACCCTTCCAAAGACCAGTGCTTCTATCTAGAACTAGAAAAATAGGGTGAAATTTTAAAAACCATATTTTTGAAGGTTGAGAATAGTGGCATATGCCTATAATTGTAAAGGCATGAATACCATGAGCTCCTGTACATCTAGTGTGGGCTACAGAATTGGGCCCTGCCCCAAAAAATTCTTTTTGAAAGCAGAAGAGAGTTGCTAAGGTAACAAATGAACTCAATACTTCATATAAGAGAAGGAACAGAGACGAGACATTATCAATGAGCATGAATGTGGGCAAGAGGATCACACTCCAGAGCAAAGCCCATAGGAGGAAATTAGAAGAGACTGGGGAGACTCAGAAGGCACCAAGAACTTGCAAGTCACCCCCACTATCTGTCTGTCTGTCTGCCTGTCTGCCTGTCTGCCTGTCTGCCTGTCTGTCTGCCTGTCTGTCTGCCTGTCTGCCTGTCTGTCTGCCTGTCTGTGTGTGTGCCTGTCTGTCTGTCTGTCTGCCTGTCTGTCTGCCTGTCTGTGTGTGTGCCTGTCTGTGTGTGTGCCTGTCTGTCTGTCTGTCTGTCTGTCTGTCTGTCTGCCTGCCTGCCCATCTGTGTGTCTGTCTGCCTGCCTGCCTGCCTGTCTGTCTGTCTGTTGAATGCTATGGAAGGAGGCAACAAAGTAGAAAACTTTTGAAAAGCAAAAAAATAAAACAGTTATATGGTTTATATCTTAAAGGCTCACATTGTCTCTTCCTATGCTGCATCTGATTGAATCACGTGCATGTCCAGTTATGCATAGGCATAAGACCATAAATAATATTTTCAACCTAAAAGTTCACTTAAAGAACATAGTTTCCCTTATATATGGACACAAAACCAGTCTAGACTGGATGGCTCCCTGCTGTTCCACTCCTGGATCTATCTAAGAACATATTTGAATAGATACTTATAACAAATAAGGAACACCAATGGGAAGGAAAGCTAGCTCACTGTTTAGTGCTGGGTGGATGTGCAACTCTGTACAGGTGGGAGTCCCAGGTCCCCATCAGGTACTAGGTACACTGTGTATGAGAAGAGTATGTTTACTGCTTAAGCCAAGAAATGTCCCAGGTGGCTGGACAAGTCCCTAGGCTTGCCTGCCCCCAAATACCTGGAAGAAACAAATCAAAAGAGGAAGGGTGTGTCTTAGCTCACAGACTCAGAAATCTCTTCTCAAAGTCATTGGCTCATTTCTGGGCCAATAGTGAAGCAGAGCATCATGACAGCAGGAGCATGTAGAGAAAGAAGCTGTTCACCCCTCAGGAGGAAGTTGAAGGTAACGGGACACATCTGGGGCCAGACATAACCTTCTAGGCACACCTCACACGGACCTAGTTAGTAGCAGTGGCTGAGCCCAGCTAGAATCAATCTTCTAAAGTTTCCATAGCCCCCCAAAATGGTACCTGGCTAGGAACTAAGTGTTCAACACATATACCTGTCGGGGATATTTCGTATTCAAAGCACAGTAGTTCCTTTGTCTCTGTGTTCTCAACCCTTAAGAAGAAGTATATCCCATGTGCCCCAGGGATCTAAAGTCAAAATCAAGATCAGCTCAAGAAGGACTTTCTGAGAGGAAGGAAGAGACAGAAAGAGAGAAGCGAGAAAGAGAGAGAGAGAGAGAGAGAGAGAGAGAGAGAGAAGCAGAAGGGTCATAAATTGAAGACTAGATTGAGTTACATAGTGAGAATCTGCCTTAACAATTCCTCATATTGATGAAAAATTTTTAATTAAATATATATATTTGGTTTTTCAAGGTAGGGTCTTGCTTTTAGCTCAGGCTGACTTGGAATTCGCTATTACTCCCAGGGTGACCTCAAATTTTTGAGTTAGAAACCTGACTCTGACCCCCTTCCTGAAGATGGGAGGAAAGCTGTTCCTGCTGCCGCTGCTCCTTCAGCCACCAGAAATACTGGGACCAGCTTCAAAGGTGATGCGGGAGGTAGTGACAGGGGATACAACCTGACTTACATCAGTCTGCTTTTGTGCCAGTCCATACTAAAGACAATATGACTCCAGAGACTTCCTCCATGTACAATTGTGTCCTGCTTACAATACGTTCTCTAAAGTCTTCTGGCATTGATAGTGTTCTGGAATTTGTAAGCCTGAAATAAACCCTTCCTTCCCATAAGCTGTGTTGTAGCAATGAAGAATTGACTGAAATAGAGGGTATATATTTATATATAAAAATGGAGTCAGGAAGTGCTGGAGCAGGATAGGAGAAGGCATTGGATAAAAGTGTATATTCTGCTATACTGTGCCCTCTGAGCTTGAGTGGTTCTTTAAAGAATTGGGAGAATAGTAGCATATGATACAGCAGGAATTTATTTCCTTGATTTTTAAGAGAAATCAAAAGATCTGAGCATAACAAAATCACATTTGACACTGGATTGCTAAAGCCATCTGTTGCAGTCAGCATTCTAGTTGCTGCGCCTAAAGAACCCAAGCAAAGCGGCTTGTGGAGGAATGGGTTTATTAGGCTTACAGACTCAAAGGCAGACTCCATGCTGGCAGGAAAAATGATGGCATGAGCAGAGGGGTGGACATCACCTCTGCCACAGCACTGCAAACAATGGCAGGAAGGTGTGCCAAACACTGGCAAGGGGAAGCTGGCTTATAACCCCCATAAGCCTGCCCCCAACCACACAGCTCCAGCGAGGTTGTAAAACCCAAGCTGCCATCAGCTGAAGATGGATCACTGAGAACACATTCACTTGTTTGTGGGGGACACCTGGATCAAACTATGACACCATCATAATAATATTAAGAAGCAAAACAAAGGAAGACCCCAGTAAAGGCCCTGTTACCTACAGAATTAAACTTAATTGTAGGTTTAATTAATTAAACCTAATTCTCGAGGGCTCTCAGAAAGGGAGAACAGTTGTATATAACACGAATACATACTGTCAAGGACGCTTTTAATAATGAGCTGGACAAAAAGAACCCTGAAACCCGTCCCTACTTCCCCAGCTACCACATGTCTACAGGCACCAAACAGCCTGCAGCTCTGCTAGCTTGTTCCCACAGGTTCCCACTACAAATGCTGACAAAGGGCTGTGGTTTAACTATGTGCAGCATCCTCCGAAGGTCATTTGTTAAAGACTGAGTTCCCAGAGTAGTACCATCTGAAGGTGCTGTGAATTTACAGGAATGGGGCCTTAGAAGAAACCCTTGGGTCATTGGGCATAGTTTGAAAGGACTTGTGTTTCCATGGTCTTTCAGGCTCTCTCCACTTCCTGTCTCATGATGTTAGTGGCTCGTTAGAACAGATACTCCCCACAATTTCCATCTGGTACCACTATCAGAGGCCCAAAGTAAGAAGGCCATAGGATCTTCTATTAGAACTAGCCAGAAGTGATGAGTTAAATAACCTTTATTTCTTCATTAGTTAATTGCTTTTGGTATTTCGTTGTTACAAGAAACTGGCTAATGTGCCAACCTATCACCATTGCTGTTTACTGAACTTTACTATTGAAAGAATATAGCGAGCCAAACATAACACTATACCACTGGGAGACAGCTACCTACAGAGCAGCCAGCTACCTAGAAGAAAGCAAACTACCGTGGAAACTTCCTTCTTGGTAATGGCACCAGTTGATTCTCTTTCTTGGATTTTGATATGCGTTCCCTTCATACCATGGTTCAGCAAGTACATCCTTGCATTGGCAAGGATCCCAAATAATATCACTTCTTACTAAGGAACTTGATTTATAATAAAGGGAAAAAGTCATAAAAACAACTGCTGCTTTTATCATGTGTCCATTTTCTCAAAGCACCTGGCTTACAGAATATTGTAGAAAGATACAGAAGATGGTCACTCCAACTGAGAGGCAGGTTCTTTCCAGGAGAGACTGAAGTGCGGGATGCCTTGTATGGTCCGTTCCTCCCACAGTTGCAATATGTATCCATGAATCAATAAGTAGAAAGGAGTGCTTCCTCTAAAAATGAAAACCAGTAACATTTTTTTCAAAAAAACTGTATGTTTTCATGTCTGTTATCCACTGATTTTAAATTCTTGCTCACAACAAACAAAAAACCATCTCACTGAACTGCTAGAAAGCGACATGAGTTTCTATGCCCCTGGGTAGACGGGTAAAAATGAATATTACAGTACTTCCTAGTAACTGACATGAATTATCTGAAATAAAGTTGTTTTATTTTTCATAATAACCAACACACATGGTTGGGCACTTTCTTAAGACGTTTATTGATGGGTTTTGAATAGATGACTATTAAAAGCCTTAACAAAGCAAGATTTGCCATATTTCAGGGCTCTGCTGAACCTGAGCAAAGAACCAAGCCAGTAAAAGGACTGATTCACTCAAGACGAGCTGACATGAAAGAGAACAGCAGCATTGTATTTAAAGGTGAGCTGTCTGGTATCATAGCCACCAAACATATGTGGTTGTTGCAAGTGAAGTTTAGCAAAATTAAATATTGAGAATAGACTATAATCAAACTATAGAATGGATGGATATTGCACAGACATGGAGCACAGGACAAGCAGGTCCTTGCACAGAAGGCCAGAAACTTGCCTCTCACACTGCCCTTTCAGCGCTGCCATGGGCTACAGGCAAACTCATGTAGTCCTTTTGGAGATACTGGTACAAGCTCAGGAATCCAGAAGCAGAAAGCAATAGAAATTGCCGGTGCTGGTGGCTAGACAGATGGCAGGCAGGGCAAGCGTCTGGTTGTGGTGCCCGGGACACACAGAGTTCAGGATATAGCAGAGGTACTTGGGAACTGCAAATCATGGCAGGAGCTTACCCTGTCCCGTGGCTGCTGGTGGTGTCTCCCTGCAAACCTGCCTTCCTTCCTCTTGATTCAATGAACACTTCCTAGCCACGTCATTACAGGAAAAAATTCTGCTTAAGTTAACTAGTTTCGATTCTGCTATCTACAGGTAAAAACCCTCAGCTGGAATAACATATTATCATTTCAAACACCTAAGACTATCATTATTAACAAATAATAATGATGTTATTTATCTTTCCAGCCATTAGAACAAGAATGAATGACATGAAAGTGAAGGTCATTGCCAGAGATAAGGAAGCACAGACGAAAAAATACAGAGCAGATAACAGAGATCAGGCCACATGTATAAGTGATGAGAATAAATCTAAATTACTTCTGCTCCCCATTTCAAAGGAGATTTTTAAAAACTGGATAGATATTGTTTCAACTTAAAGAAACACATCAAGTTGACATGAAATGTGTTTAGAGAAAATTGCAAATTCTGATGATGATGCCATCTTTGGTTTTATGAGACTACTACGATTTATTTGAAGCTAAGGTTTTTAAGGAATTATGATTCCTGGTCATAACCTTGTTTCCATGAAAAGTACCCCTGGTTTTATGATAGCTACTTTTGGTATAGTTGCTAGGAATATGTTCTTGGAAAAAAAGAACAGAAGCCTGCTCAGATTTTTTTATTGATAAATTCTATTTACTGATGAACATTGATATATTACACATATGTTTATCTGAATTCATTCTGTACATGTTTATGTAAACTATATATTAAAGAAAACTCAAGTCCTAAAACTTAAAAAAAAGAATAAGCAAAAGCTCATCACACAACAAAAATTTTAAAGATGTGGATCTTTTTCTGTAAATCTTTTTATTTCAAACAAACTTTAATATAAAACTAAAAACTTTTCAAAGAAGAAAAAAACTACCTAAAATTTGTACTCTCCATAACCTCTATGCTTTATATTAAAGGAACAAATTATATAAAACAAAAATAGGGTTGCCGTGAGGAACTGTAAAACAGCTTCTTGCACATTTTATAAATCTACTCTGGTGGAAGACAATAGAAAATAGAGCTGTGAGAGAAATGGAGAATAGAGCTGTGATGGGGGATAAACGTGGTAGTATTAACAGATTTGATAAAATAAAAGAAATAAATTATTTGAAAAGTTTTACAACAGTGCTGAAAATAAGTATTAGTACAAATCGGTGGTCCAGAAATCCTCAAGACTCTTGGGAAATGGGCCATAGTGGATAGCAAAATGAGGGAGGGAAAAAAATGGAGACATTTCACCCAAAATAACTAAGAGAAATACAAACCAGTGAAGTATAAAGCCATTGTAGATACCTCAAATAAAGGTCAAGAAATATTGAAGAAGGAAGGACTGAGCTGCAGATAAGATGCTTAAAGAACTATGTCACAACATGCTTAACATACAGGCATCTTTCTTTCTATCCATGTCTCACAGTGGGCAGCAGATAAAGTTAAGACCAGCTTCAAGAATTTCTGCGCTCATATGAAAGCGCTGCCTGAAGCCATTTCCTAGCACTGTGCACTTAGCCATCTTGGCTGTGAATGGGAGTCAGCTGGGGAACTTCAAAAACAATCCTAACTGTGAAGATGGGTGAGCAATTAAGGGCACTTGCTTGCCAAGACCCCCTGCCCAGGGTTCAATTCCCCAATACCATGGAAAGTCAGTCACACAGAAAGCAATCCCAAACATAAGCTGCAGCTCAGGTCAAATAAATCAAGAGCTCTGGTGGCAAGACAAACACTTCAGTAGTTTCACAAGCTCCTCAGGTTTTTCCAATGTGAAAATAAGGTTGAGAACAATGAGCTTGGTAGAAATGGGGGTGAAGAGGAGAGACACGCAATGCTGACCTTCCACATATGCTGTCAAGGAAGACAGGACTAAAGGGAGCAGGTGTCTCTAGCCTTATTCCCCTGCACAATCCTCAACATGCTGGATGTGAGTCTCAGAACAGTCAGTGAGGAATCCCACATCTTCTCTCATAACTCACAATCCCCAAATCCCATGAGATGATGTCATTCCACAAGCAACCAGACAGTATGCCCCATCATGCCTTCATGGCATGAGACAAGTATATAAATTGTTTTTCCTAGTTGTTGTGACATAATACTTGAAAAAAACAAGTTAAAAAAGAAAATGTTGGGGCTGGAGAGATTGCTCAGTGGTTAAAGGCACTTGCTTGCAAAGCCTGATGGTCTGGGCTTGATTTACCTTTACCCACATAAAGCCAGATGTACAAGGTGGTACATGCGTTTGCAAAAGCACCAGGCCCCTTAGTGAACCCATTCTCTCTCTCTCTCTCTCTCTCTCTCTCTCTCTCTCTCTCTCTCTCTCTCTCTCTCTCTCTCTCTCTTTCACGCACTCTCTCTCTGCAAATAAAAACATCACATACTTTTTAAAAAGAAGAGATTTATTTCAGCTTACATTCCTAGAGATTTCAGTTCATAGCTCTTGGCGGCATTGCTTCTGGACCCCTTGGGAGGAAGAACACTATGGCAGCAGAAGTATGTGGAGGAGGAGCTGTGAAAAGAGAGAGAGAGAGCACCTAACAGCACGTCCCCAGGGACTACTTCTTCCAGGCAGCCTCACCCGCACTAAAGTTTCCAGTCCAAAAATAGCACCATTAACTGGGGGTTAATTGTAGAAATACATGAGCTTATAAAGAATGCTTCATATTCAAACTTTAATAATAGGCCTCTATGCTCAAACCCATGAAGAAGCCACAGGAAAGTATATCCCGTCAAACAAGAATCAAGACTCACTCAAGAGGGCTGGAGAGATTGCTCAGTGGTTAAGGCACTTGCCTTCTGTGCCTAAGGCCCCGGGTTCAATTCCCCAGTACCCACATGGGCCAGACCCACAAGGTGGTGGCCCTGGTGCTCTCTCTCTCTCTCTCTCTCTCTCTCTCTATCTATCTATCTATCTATCTATCTCTATCTCTCTCTCTATCTCTGCTTGAAAATGAATATATAAAAATATTTTTAAAAAAAGAATCACTCAAGAAGTGAAGAAATTAGTACTGAATGAGAGGACTCAAAAGTCAACAAATACCCTGGAAGACAAATGAAGAAAAAAACAATGTCAAAGATAGTTAATATCCTCAGAGAAATTTAAAAAACCTTCCACAAAAATATAAAATGGAAATCTTACAAATCAAACATATGATCACATTTCAAAAGTCAACATCATAGAGAGAGTAAAATCAAAATGTGCTGGGCGTGGTGGCACATGCCTTTAACCCCAGCACTTGGGAGGCAGAGGTAGGAGAATCGCTGTGAGTTCAAGGCCACCCTTAGACTACATAGTGAATTCCAGATCAGCCTGGGCTAGAGCAAGACCCTACCTTGCACCACCACACCCCCCAAAAAAAAATCAGAGTTCTTCCATAAAGCTTTAAAAAAACAAAGATGACAATATGAAATAACCTTATAGATACAAAAATTCTATAATCATAGGGAGAAAGTAAATAAAATAGACATGGAATTATATATATATATATATATATGTATATATATATGTATACATACATGTGTGTGGTATAATACTACAAACTCTCCACAATTTCTAATTGTTTAATTAACAAGATTTTTTTTACAATGGTGTGAAGACATAAGGAATTGCTAGAAATCCCACTGAATTTTGAATCTTACCCATGTCAGTGACTTGTGGTATAATAATCTCCTGTGATGTAGGCCAGTCATAGCCACATGATTACACGGGAACATCCAGTGCTCTCAGTGCACTGTTGGCTGAGCCAATATGTTCAATAATTTAGGTGTATTAAAGCCAACTCAGGTGATACTCAACTTGAATTTAAGTTGTAACTGTGTTGTAAGTCAAGAAACATCAGCATATTGATATGCATTATATTTATACACTTGGGGAATTATATGTATGTATGTGTTGTGTTTACATAGAGTTCTCAAATACATAATTTATGAAATAGAAGCAAAAAACAAAAAATGAATCTCAGAACATTAAAATTAGATCCATATTCTCCTGTACAAATGTCAATTCAAAGAGGATCAAAGACTTTAATCCCAAACCTGAAACCCTGAAACTGTTAGAGGAAAAAATTAGGGAATATTCTTCAAGATATAGACATAGGCAAGAACTTCCTGAACAGGACACCAAAAACACCAGAAATAGCCCCGAGAACCAATGGGAGGAAAAGTTTTGAGATAGCAAAAGAAACTATCAGCAAAGCAAACAGACATCCTACAAATGGGGGAAAAATCTTTTCCAGCTAACCTCAGAAAAGGGGCTAATAGCCAGAATTTACAAAGAACTGCAAAAAATTAAACACCAAAAAATAAAACTGTCAATCACCAGATGAACTAACAAAATGAACAGTTCACAACAGAAGAAACACAAATGGCCAATAAGTACTTTAAAATATGTTCATCATCCCTAGCCAACATGCCCACATATTAGAAAAATGCAAATTAAAACCGCTTTGAGAAACTATTCTAGCCCAATCAGAAAAATGACAAGTGCTGACAAGTGTGTGGGGAAAAAGAAACTCTTATTCATTGCTGGTTAGAGTGCAAATCAGTCCAATCATTATGGAACTCAATATAAAGGTACCCCCAAAATTAGAACTAGAATATGCCAGTCCTGGACATCGATTCTGAGAACTCCACATTCTACTGCAGAGATACTTGCTCCTCCATGTGTACAGCCAAGAATTGGAATCAGGCTGGATGCCCATCAACAGATGACTTGATAATGAAAATATGCAGAGTGGATTTTGTTCTATAGCAAATTCTTCCAAGTTGAAATATTCCATCCTGAAGGGAAAAGAGAGGCTCAGGAGACTCCCAAGGATAAGAAGACTGAGAAAAAGTTGCAAGACCCCTCTGTGGTAGTTTGAATATACAGCCCCATAGACTTGCGTGTTTATTAAAACTGAGTTTGCAGCTTCAGTCCCTAACAGGCAGACTCCTATTCCAGGGGGTATGCACTGGGGTGGATCTGAATGTCAGCCTAAAGGTATGTAGAGAGGTCTGAGATCAGAGTTCCTGTTTACTGCTTTTTGATGTTTGCTGGCTGCTGGTGGTTCCTCTCTTTGCATGGATTTATGAGAGGGAGCCATCTGCTTCTGCCGTTAATAGAACCTCCCCTGGATTTGTAAACTTGAAATAAATCCCTTTCTCCCATAAAATTGTGTTGGGCTGGACACTGGATGTTCAACCCAGCATTGTAAAACTATCTACTACACTTTGCCTAATATTATAAACAGGATAAGCAACTGATTGGGGAGGAGACCCTTCACACAGCTGAGCTGCCCATAGGTGTGCAGTGAGCTCCAGAGATGCAGTCATCACCTATTTCTGGTAGGCTTTTCGGCAATGCTGCTGCTCTTGAGTCATTCATGCACCTGTAAACAACCCCTCACCCTTCTCTGTAAACAACCCCAATAAACTGATCGTTTAACCAAATTGGTGTTGGTGCAATTGTGCTTTGGTGTGTGTTGTACCCTATCTAGGGAGAAGACATGTGTTTGCACCACTCCAGAGAAAAGGTTTCACCTGATAAATTCTATTCTGTGGCACAGAAATAATAAATTTGCAAGAAAATGAATGGGCATGGAAAGAATTATATTAAATGACGTGACCCAAACGCAGAAAGTCCAAAACCACATGTGCTTTCTAATATGTAGATCCTAGTTAATTATATCTGTGTGTTTATATGGGGGGGATATAAGTAACACCTACAAAAATACAATGGTGTCCAAGTGAATTTAAAGAGATGACCAGGAAGAGGGTTAAAAGACACATGTAACGTGTAAAGGGGAATATATACAGGGAGGGAAAGTGGGGAATGATCGTCAATGTCCTTCATAAGTTCATATGTTTTAAATACTTGGTCCCCAGATGGTGGTAATTTGGGAAAGTTATGGAGCATTTTCAGATGTAGAGCCTTGGTGGATCATCCTACCTCTGTACTGGCAGATTGGCTTCATGTTCAGTCTGTATCTTAGTTCAGAGACAAAGTTAACTTTATAAAAGGCTGTGCATGTGTATTTTTACAATGTAATTTTCAACAAAAATTTTTAATATTGAGAATTTTGATTCTCTACAACCTGTCAGTGCCTTGGAGGTAAGGAGTCTAAGATACACCTTTGCAAAGAGAGTCATAAGAATTTTCTATGAAGTTTTCCTATTAGAATATTATTGTAATAGTTCAAAATTTTATATAATTGAGTGACAATGCTTTCATAACTGTAGAAGAATCTGTATACCCAAAGTTTATCTCAATAAAAAACATTATTGAATTAAAAACATTTCCTAAGTATTAGTGGTACAGTAGTTGCCTGACATGTGTTGTCTCTGGTATGATCCTAGTACTAAAAAACAAACAAACAAAAAAACAAAAGAAACCCAAAAAAAGAAAAGGACAAAACAAGCTTTTAGAAAAAGAGAAGAGTGTTGAAAAATAAAGACTTTCACAAGACTTAACCACACAATTTTTCCCAGTTAGGAGCCACATGGTTATTCCAACCTGCTGTGACTGTTCTCACATTATGGTTCCTCTCACTCAATCTTGCCTTTTCACTTCCTTCCAGGATGGACACGGAGAGCTTTCTCCAACATCTGTGACATGATCTCTGTCTCCAAGTTTGCTTCTAAGGAAAAAAAAATGGATGGAGCATAGGCCAAATAAAAAATTTATCAACCAATCTAAAGTAAAAAAAATAATACTTTTAGAAAGATAGATATTATTGAGTTTTACACTTTTAAAAATACTTATTAAAATTAAAGAGGGCAAAAAAGTAAAGAAGCCAAATTACAGGTTTTAATGAAACACCTGAGTCCATAGGTGACATACATTCAACTACTACACTCCATTAGTTAGGAAAATATAAAAGAAATAGATAATTGCTAGATACATGTGATCTTCCAAAAGTAAACCAAGATGAGATTTACTACAAATATCTTCCTATTCAAAAAAAGTCTGGGCCCAGATGGATTCACTGATAAATTTAATCAGACCTTCAAAGAAGAACTATCACCAATACTTCTCAAACCATTCCATATAATAGGAAAGTAAAAAACAAAACCAAAATCCTTAATGAAGCCAGTATTACCTTCAAACCAGATACACACACACACACACACACACACACACACAT
>PVHP010032794.1:0-20103 GCA_004024765.1 Zapus hudsonius | reverse complement strand
TGTTTACTCCAACTGTCATTGACCAGCTTCCCCTGGCAGCTTATGCAGTGCCTTCCAGCTCTGCACTAACTACCATCTGGGGGCTGGAAGAGTCTCTCAATGTTGATAGATGGCTTTCTGTGGTTTCTTCAGCAACAGGATCCTGCCTCAGGCCTGGGGTGGGCATTCAAGAGCTTTGACAGAATCCTGTCTTGTTTTTGAACCTCATGGGTCACTTTGGTCAACAGTTCAGTGAGGGAAGGAGCCTGTAACTGGGACCAGGAGTTGCCAGACTGATCGATTTTTCACAGGCTTAGACTCTCTCACCTTCTATTCACGGCCCCTCTTGCCAGATGATGCCCACTCCTTGTGCATTAGGTTATATTATGCACGTGAGGATTTTATGATTTTGAACCAATTTTGGTTCAGCTTCATGTTTAATTTAATCCCCCCTCCCATTTCTTACCCCTCTTTCACAAACTCTCACTTCTCCTGACAGGTTTGCATAGAGTTTACTGTTAACCTGGTTAGGAACCACCTATGAGGGAGAATATGCAGCGTTTGACTCTGTTCTTTTGTGAGTTCGCTTAGTAAGATCTGCTGCAAGTCAGACAATTTTTCTCTAAATTTCGATATGTCATTTTCCCTTTCAGCTGAGTAAAATTCTATCGTGTAAATGTACCACAGTTTCTATGTCCATTCCTCCATGGATGGGCATTTGGGTTGATAGCCAATTCTTGGCTATCATGAATTGAGCTGCTATAAACATAGTTGTACAAATGTCTCTGTATTGAGATATGACATCTTGCAGGTAGATGCCTAGTAGAGGGATAGCTGGGTCCACTGGTAGCTCTATGTCCATTCTGTTCAGGAGTCTCCACAGTGCTTTCCATAGCGGTTGAACAAGTTTGCAGTCCCACCCGCAGTGAATCAGGGTTCCTTTTTCCCCCACATCCTCGTTTTCTTTAGGATTGTCATTCTGACTGGAGTAAGGTGGAATCTCATTGTGGTTTTCATTTGCGTTTCCCTGATGCTTAAGGATGCTGAGCACTTTCTCAAGTGAGTAAAGGCCATTTGTGTTTTCTCCTCTGTGAATTCTCTGTTGAAATCAGTGCCCCATTTTGTAAGGGGGCTGTTTGAGTTTTTATTATTAGTATTTTTTTTAGTTCTCTGTAAGTTCTGGAAATTAGGCCTCTGTCTGAGTTACGGCTGGCAAAAATCATCTCCCAGTTTGATGGGGGTCTATTGGCTCTGAGTATGGTATGTTTATATGTACAGAAGCTTTTGAGCCTGATCAGATCCCATTGATTAAGTGATTGTTACACTTCCTGGGCTACTGGAGATTTGCTCAGGAAGTTTTTCCCTACTCCTATCTCATGTAGAGTTCCTCCTATTTTTTCTTCCAGGGTGTTCAGGGTTACAGGATTTATATTGAGGTCTCTGATCCATTTGGATTTGATCTTAACAGCATCTTTTAAAGAGCAGAAATTTTAAAGTTTAACGAAACTCAACTTTCCTTGTGTGTGAGTTATGCTTTGTGAGTTTTTGTTAAGAAATCTTTGTCTAAGTTATAATTATAATTTTCCCATGTTCTGACCCATTTCATATTAGCAAGGGATAAAGGTTGGATATGCATGTAGAATAAGGTGAGGAATTTGAACAGTACAACTTATTGAAAGGATTATTCTTTTCTTTTTTAATATTTTATTTATTCTTTTTCAAGCAGAGAGAGAGAGAGAGAGAGAGAGAGAGAGAGAGAGAGAGAGAGAGAGAGAGAGAGAACACCAGGGCCACCGCCTTGTGGGTCTGGCATATGTGGGTGCTGGGGAATTGAACCTGGGGCCTTAGGCACTGGAGGCAAGTGCCTTAACTGCTGAGCCATCTCTCCAGCCCGAAAGAATTATTCTTTTCTTATTTGAATGATTTTGACAACTTTGTCAAAACTGAGTTGGCCACACAGGGAGTCTATCTTATGTTCCAATTTTTTTTTCTTCATTATTGTAACAGTTACTTTCTTTAAAAAATTTTTTTATTTATTCATTTTCAAGCAGAGAGATACAGAGAGAGAGAAGAGAGATAGAGAGCACCAGGGCCACCACCCTGTGGGTCTGGCTTATGTGGGGAATTGAACCGGGAGCCTTAGGCACTGGCAGCAAGTGCCTTAACCACTGATCCATCTCTCCAGCCCCAACAGTTACTTACTTGTTGCTGGGACAAAACACTTGACCAGAAGCAGCTTATGGAAGGAAAGGGTTTATGTCCAGTTTACAGTTAAAAGTGGAGGTTTTATAGAGGTGGAGAAGCATATACCATATCTCCACAGCAGCAGGGAGGAAGTAGAGAATGATCTCTCTTTGTGGCAAATGGGTCTGAGCACCCCAAGACCCACCCTTGGTGACACACCTCCTCCAGCAAGGGTCTAACTCCCAAAGATTTCACCAGCTGGGGGTTATTCACAAACCTGAATCTATAGGGGACAGTTTACATATAAGCCACTACAAGACTATATTTTAATCTGTTGAGCAAATACTGTTCCTTTTGAAAGGGATTTTACAATCTTACAAATGTAAACAATGTCACAGATTTGGGACTTTGCTCTTTTCCTACCGGGGAAACATCTGTGGGGATGCGATCCAATTTCTGTTAGAGGCCAACTACAGCAGTTATCTTCATTTTACATTTTAAAAAATATATTTATTTATTTGCAAGAAGAGGGAGAGAGACAGAGAGAATGAGCACACCGGGGCCTCTTACCACTGCAAATGAACTCCAGATGCATGTGCCACTTTGTGTATCTTGCTTTATATGGGTACTGGGAAATTGAATCCAAGTTGTCAGGCTCTGCAAGCAAGTACTTTTAACCACTGAGCCATCTCTACAGCCCCAGCACTTACCTTCTGGCTACTGGGACAAAAGACCTGACCAGAAGCAGCTTACAGAAGGAAAGGGTTTATTTCTAGCATATGGTTTAGAGGGGAAGCTTCACCATGGCAGTGAAAGATAGCAGGAGCTTCGCAAATTCTCTTGGTCTCATATTTTACCTCCTGAAGCTATTCTATCTTTTGAACTCTATCACTCAACTCCTGTTCTATGATTTTTTTTTCTTATTTAAATCTCCTTCAAAAACTCTACAGGATTTTTTTATGGTAATAGTCAACTTTCCTCCATCTTTAGAGGAAAGGTAGAGGGGAGGGTCCCATAATCAATTTCTGAGCCCTCTTCCTGCTTCCACAGGCTACAGGTCACTTTCTTCTAGATTTCTCCTCCAGCCCAACTCTCTTCGTTCTATTTGTATAACATTGAAAATAATACCAATATGCATAATAATGTTAATAATGCATAGTGTACCCAGCACTTCTAAACCTTCTTATATGGATTTGACATTAAATCTTCACATGGATAGGGCTGTAGGTCCCTGGTAAAGAACTTTCATACATAAGGCCCTAAATTTAATTCCGAGTACTGGGGGAAAAAAAACCACCAACAACAAAATACTTTGACACAATGTGGATCAGTGGCTTAGTGGGGGAGTTGCAGCGCTCATCAACTCCCTGTTCGTCCATGGAGCTGGGAGAACAGAGGCTTGGAATAGCTGTGAGCCGACGAGAGACAGGACTCTCTGGATACAGCCGCAGTGAAGCAGATCGTTTATTGTATAGATAAAAGTGGTTTATATAGAGGAAAAGGCAGAGGTAGGGGCATAGGCAGCAAGGGGATTGGTAGGGGCAGGATCTGTGGACATCTCATGAGTTGATTGGTAGGAGCCAGTACTCTTTGGATGACTAATTTGCATAGATAAATTGAGGGGACTACATGACTCTAGACATATAGAATGGTGATGTCAGCAGAGGAAATGTAACCTTATTGTTTAGGTTTGTTATTACAGCTGGACTGAATTTAGGCCTTGAATTGCCTGCTTATCTCAGGACACAGATGTGGCCTGCCTAGGGGCTGGAGTGTCCAGGATTTGCTCGAGATTTATTGGGGCCTCAGACTCACCTCAACTCTCTTAACAGAAGGAGACAGTCCCGGAAGCCTGCCGTTCTCAGCAAAACCCTATATCCTCCATGCCTCTTTGCAGGGTCCCACAACACAATCCTGTGCAAATGTTATTGTGAATTGTGAGGTCATACATTTTGCAGATAGGAAACTTCATCATATCTTTTGTTCTACTTAAAAAAGACACACACCTTTAATTCCAGCACTTGGGAGGAAGGTAAGAGGATCTCTGTGAGTTCCAGGCCACACTGAGACTACATAGTGAATTCCAGGTCAGCCTGGGCTAGAGCGAGACCCTACCTTGAATCCCACCCCAAAAAAAAGAAGAGGAAGAAGAGCCATTGGAAAAATATAGCAGAGGGTTGAACATTCCTGCTTTCTCTCCAAGTTCTAGAAGGTGAATTGAGCAAGTAAACATTCATCTCCCAAAGGTATAAATAATACCAGTTCCCTTTAAAGAAAAATATAGATATAGTAAGTGATATTTTGGATAACTTCAAGGTATCAGCTATGGCCATCTTCCTAGCAAGATTTAGTAGAATTTCAAGTGCTCATTCAATCACTTAGAATTTAACAGCCTTTCCGATATATTTGCCAATGTTCTAGGAACTTATCTTCTTATGGTTTTTCCTTGCTCCAGGATTATATTCCCACTGAGTAAGTTTAGATCATGTGCTATTGCCAACATATTCTCCCCAGGAGCCCCACCCCACACATCCACTCTCATGGTCTTCACTGAAAGAGATGATACTGACTAAAATAACAGAGTTTATATCAAGCACTACTAACAATTCAACAAGTTTTCCTGAACTACTAGGGTTTTACTCAGGAAGTCTTTCCCTATAAATAAAGTGGAGAGGAAGTCACCTGATGTTAACCTCTGAACACCGAAAGCACACATACCCACGTGAATGTGTGCTCACACACATGCACCCACACAAGCGCACTATACAAACACAACTTTTTGTTTATTTGTTTGTTTTGTTTTTCAAGGTACGGAAAGCCCATGTCTAGCCCAGGCTGACCTGGAATTCACTATGTAGTCTCAGGCTGGCCTCAAACTCACAGTGATCCTCGTACCTCTGCCTCCCAAGAACACCACCACACCCCTTTGAATTTTTTAACTTAAACTAAAACTTAAAATATGTGGAAGGCAGCTAATCACAAGTAACAAGTAAAGAAGATATTGACATTTAACTGGGGAGGTTCCTGTGGTGAGAAAAAAATATATAAATTTGCTCTATGCTCACCAAACTTCCAAGAGTCTCACTACTGTTCAAAGGGAAAGGTGAACAAGAGAGGGTAATGTGTGTGTGCGTGTGTGCGTGCGTGTGTGCGTGCGTGTGTGTGTGTGTGTGTGTGTGTGTGTGAACTAAAAAGAGAAAGAAGAGAAAGGAAAGAGAAAAATAAGGCCAAGCTTTGCTGGTATTGCAGGCTTCCAAGTTCTGGCCATAGCTGCATTTCTAGTCTTATCAATTTTCCGTCCACCCTCACGTTGGACTTCATTTTTCTTCACAGATAAGGCAGTCTTATCACACCTTTCAACTTTTGATCACATGAGTCCTCTTCTCCCATAACACCACACACCCTTGTTCACATCTTTAAGCTGTTCATACTTTTTAAGGCGTAATGTCCAAGCCTTTCTTCCTGGAGACCTGTCTTTGAGTCGGGAGTGACTCCTGAGCTCCCAAAGTATCTTAGTGATTCCTTCCTTAGAATACTGGACAACTTGCAATCGAGTAGAATCGTTATCTAGTAACCTCCCAACTGAACTATGAACTGTAGGCAGCTGTGATTCCATACAACGCCTAGAACATTCTAATGAGTGACAGAGTGTACTCAAGTTCAGAACATACGTGATAAATGAGTGAACACAGGTTCTGAGACTGAGACAGAAAACTTAAGACTAGAGCACAGAAGTGGAAGAGAGCACAGCCATCAAGGAAAGTTCTAGAGTGGTGTGGAAATCAGTTATCAGAGCACAGAGACTCAGATAGGTCAGGGGACCCTAGGGGTGAGGATGAAGAGGATGGAACTAGTGTAATGCTGTGGAAAGAATTGCAGCCAGCATATCTAGCAGAAGAAACAAAGGACAAGGCGTGGCAATAAAATAAACTTTCTGCCTTCCGTTGAAATTTCCATCCAGAGTACGTGATGAAGTCTTTGCTGATCAATTCATGGTGAGGGAGAAAGCAGTTCAGAAAAGTAGTAGTGATCAAAAAAGAGAATTATATTTATGAGAATGGCATAAAGGACACATTCTTGAAGCGCTAGTAGAGCAACTTTCTAGGGAGAAAAAAGCGTGCAGTTTTGCTCTTGTGGACTTTTCTTCCGACAGATGTAACATTCATTCTGAGCGAGAGAACGTAATGAGTCTTGTGAATTGGAATGAATTCGGATTTCTGCTGTCAAGAGCTGGGACACAGAGATTAGAGGGGAAGCAGTTCCAGGTAGAGCTTCACCTGGATGTAGCACCTGAGCATAGGTAGTGTCCTGTGCTGTTGAAGGGTAGAGCTGAGCCGCTAGAGAGCTCCCAAGCCAGAAGTGAGAGAAGCTACCTTCTCTCGGCCCCAAGATATGGCTGGACATTCAGGAGCTGGCAAAGGTGGTCTGGATTTCAAGAATAGAGACAGCTAGTTCACCACCATGTTTTAGGTGATACACTAGAACAGCACAGTACTGCTACATATTAAGAACTGGCTTTTCTAGCCTCCATAGCAGAAGATTGCAAGGGAGGAAGAGGTCTGGAATTGGTCAGTGTATGAGTTTTCTGTTGCTGCTATAACAAAATTACCACAAACTTGGTAACTTAAACACACATTTTTGTTGTTGTTGTTGTTTTTCAAGGTAGGGTCTCGCTCTAGTCCAGGCTGATCTGGAATTCACTATGTAGTCTCAGGGTGGCCTTGAACTCATGGAAATCCTCCTACCTCTGCCTGTGCTGGGATTATCTGTGCTGGGATTAAGGGTGTGCACCAGCACACCCGGCTAAGGAATGTATCTTTAATATCTTCTTTTATTTTCCCATTTAATGAATTTGTGATTAAACTGGACTTTCCTGTATAATCCAGTATAATTTTCTTATTTAAGATCTGCTACTTAGCATGCACACTTTCATGTGCAACCTTAATTTTGCCTTCACATGTAACATAACACATCCTTCCTTACCAGAGGATTAGGGAATAGACATCTTGTTGGGGGCACTAGTCTGTTTACCACAGGCAGCACATGAAGATTTTATTCCACTGTAACATGGGGAAACACACGATTTGTTTTCTATCTTCTTCGTCAAGTGGAAGGATGTTAGGATGTAAACATCCTTCCGTGGAATCACATCTCCACAGATGAAGAGGCACTGTGAACCCTTGGTGCCAGTTTTGGAATAAAACTTGTTTCAGGATACTGAGAGAATTTAGAATTAGATGTTCAAACAGTTCAAGGAGAGCTTTGAGAATTTATGGAGATTAATAAATGTGTTAGAAGATTAGAAACGGGCAAATAGTGGACTATTGTTTTAAAGGAAGAAAATAAGCCTTGTAATGACAGGTGAAGGGTTTTGACATTGTTTCTGAAAATAATTTTGAAAGAAACATGAAAAGAGCAGTTTGTGGGTTGAGAATCCTCTGTGGTTTTGAAACAACATGGGTTCACTAAGAACAAATCATAACAGACAAATGTCATTTCTTCCTTTGACATGGTTTCTCCATAGTCTAGAGGGGAGACAGAGGCTGTATCACCAGCCTTAAGAACTCTGATGAGAAGCCAGGCATGGTAGTGCACACCTTTGATCCCAGCACTTGGGAGACAGAGGTAGGAAGATTGCTGTGAGTTAGAGGCCAGCCTGGGACTACATAGTGAGTTCCAGATCAGCCTGGGCTAGAGTGAGACCCTACCTTAAAATAAATAAATAAGCCTTCCCGAGGACTGAGGAGATGGCTCAGAGGGGAAGGTACTTGTCACACAAGATAATTACCTGAGCTTAGATTCCCAGAATCTATATAAAGCTGGAAGCAATAGCAAGCATCTGTAACCCCAGCCCTCCTACAGCAAGATGGGAGGCAGAGACAGGAGAATCATAGACTTGGCTCCAAGCCAGCTAGCTTAGCATATGCCATGGTGAATAACAAGAGGCCCTGCCTCCAATAAGGTGAAAGGTAAGGATGATGCCTGAAGTTGTCCTCTGACCTCTATTTCTGTGCTATGGCACAAGCATGCTTACACACACACACACACACACACACACACACACACACACACACACACACAAATCATTTAAAAATAAATAATGAATTTGAAAGAAGAGCTTTGCCGAGGCAGAAAGATCAGACATGGTTCAGCAGTGTGCTGTAGTGAGCTCATGTCGGTTCACAAGGGCTCACTGTACACATACATCTCTTTTCAACTGTATGCTCAATGACATCACACTGCTAGCTTGAAATCTTCCATGTAGGAAGTAGTTATCTTATGGAAATCAGCTGGCAATATAAAACAGGACTTTGCCCCCTGAGTGTTCATTTCTGCAATTATCTAATACAGTGCCAAGACACAGCAGGTACTCAATCAGTGTTTGCTCAAGAAATAATAACTTGAGCAAGACATCAGATAAAATCTCCTATAATAAAAATGGGGTGATAATAGAGACATCTTAATCACATGGCAGTACAAGACAAGTGTCAAAAAAGAAAAAGATACAGGTGCTCAGAGATTGAGTGGGCTTCCTGCATAAGCATGAGGACCTGAGGGGCCCATCAAAACCCATGTAAATAGCTGGGCATGGCCATGCACATCTGTAACCCCAGAGATTCACTGGGGCTGGCAAATGGCACATTCTGAAATCCATAAGAGACTCTGTCAAAAGGAAAAAAAAACAGGTGGATGTTGGAGGGGGATACTTGATGTTTTCTTCCGGCAGCCACAGATGAGCCCATGGGAACCTGCATCTGAACGTACATGTGCATACAGTACACATACCGCACCATACATGTACTATACACATGCAAACAAAAAATGAAGGAAAAAAATGAAGGAAAAAGATTGAATGTCAACTTGGAGGGAATTTTCTAGAAGTGGAACGAAGAACTGTCTCTTGGTCCTTTGATATAATGAGGGAACACATATGTTACACAATACAAAGAAGTCTTCACCATCTCGAATGATAAGCGCAATTTACCAAGATGAAATCGCACAAGGTTAATATAAAGTCCTGTTCCTGAATTAAGTAAGAACTAAATTAAGTAAGAACAAAACAAAGAGCAAATGCACGGTGGAGTAGGGCTGGAGGAATGCAGGTGGGCAGCATGAGGTGTGACAAGTGAATCTTATCTCTGCAAACTGGTCAGATGATGACAAGAGGCACTGAGATCAGATCCAGGCACCACACAGTTGAACATCCGGAGAAACGTGACCAGATGCGAAACTTGTCACTCGAGACATGATAGAAGGAATTGCGGGCATTTTCACTGCAGAAAGAAAGACTTTCAGGAATGTGAGGTTGACATTAAATATTTGAATGACTATTATCTAGACAGGGCCGCAACCCTGCTCAACTCTAGGGGGCACTGTTTGCACTGGGGCTGTGTAAAGAGCATCCCCCCCAGGCTGAACAGCGTGCACTGTTCAAAGCAAGAAGCCCTAGTTCTACATGAGCAAGCTATTGTTTTTTCCCAATAGATAGTAGAAGATCCTGGGAGTGTTATTCCATCTCTATTTCAGGAAGCAGCTCATGACTTGAAGAGAATTTCCCTTGCCTTGGATGACTTCGAAGCAGGGACTGGATGGCCAGGAGTCTTAAAGGTGGAAGAGGAGATTTTGGTTAACACAAAAGCAGCATGTAGGTTTGACTGGATGACTTAAACATGCTTCCAACTCAGATTTGTTGGTCCCAGAGAAGGCAACTTCAACTTTAGCTAGGTATACTGTTAAGTGCTCTATACATCTGATTTAATCTTCAGAACAACCCCACAATGTTGATGTTGTTATCTTTAATTTGCAAGTGAAAAAACAGAGACTCAGAAACTCATTCTTTGTTGATAGTCACACAATTATTAAGAAGTGAGTAGAATGGGGAGAGAGGGTCTGGGAAGATTGCTCAGTGGTTAGTGGCTTTATTTACAAAGCCTGTCAGCCTGAGTTTAATTCCAAATCCACCTACATAAACCAGACATGAATCATTCCAGGGCAAAAGGCCCTGGCACAACTATGTGTACACACTCTTGAATATACCTCTCTCTCTCTCTCTCTCTCTCTCTCTCTCTCTCTCTCTCTCTCTCTCTTTCTCTCTCTCTCTCTCCTGGCAAATAAATAAATATTTTTTTAAAAAAGTGAGTGGGGCATGATGGGTCACGCCTTTAATCCCAGCACTCCGGAGGCTCAGGTAGGAGGATTCCTGTGAGTCTCAGGCCAGCCTGGGGCTTCAGAGTGAGTTCCAGGTCAGCCTGATCAAGAGTGAGACCCTACCTTGAAAACAAAACAAAACACAGACAACAAAGAAGTGGAAGGACCTATACTTGGGAGTATATGATTCCATGATGCTCCTGGAGCCAGAGGTATGAAGACCAGTACCGCAGTCAAGGAGAATTGTGGGAGGAAGCTTGCTGGGAAGAACTCAGAGCATAGCTTTCGTTGTCACTGACTGGTCAGTAGTTGATCTATTCCAGGCAAGATATCACGACTTTGAGACTAAATCAAACCTCGAGAGATGAAGAGGCACTATGAGCCCTTGTTATTCTTCCTTTGACATAGTTTCTCCCTGGTCTAGAGGGGAGGCAGAGGCTGCATCTCCAGCCTCATCATGATCTTGAGAAGTCAGGCATGGTGGTGGCTCCTGCCTTTGATCCCAGCACTTGGGAGGGAGAGGTAGGAAGATTGCTGTGAGTCAGAATCACGTACACTGGCAGTCTTGTCTTACGTGATTCTGTGGGTTCACAGCCTTCCCCAGGAGCCAGTGTCAGATTGGGGCCAGTTCCTGGGAGCAGTCAAGGAGCATGAGCTTTGAGTCATCCATCCATTACATAAGTCCTGGGTACCATAGAGCTTGGGTGTTCACCATGTGTCATCACACCAGAGCCGTGCCTCTTCATGGCTGGAACAGCTTGCCGGGCTGGCTCCTGAGACATTCGAAGTTGCCTGTTGGCTGGCAAGAACCAGTGTCTTTCCTATTGCCTAATGGTGACCACTTCCTACCTGCCAGTAACATCGCTCTTGGTGTGAGAATGTGCTTGTGGAATGATGTTATGTCTTAGGCAATTGCTTTGAATTTCTCTGGAACCACCCTTGTTGACGGTGCCTTACACTCACACCTAGTATTACAGTCTACTTATCATCAGAGGGCAAACACCTGTCCCCACAGAGAGCATAGCCACAATTATAGGCAGGGAGTCAGTCATATCTCCCTTTCAGGCTCTCAAAGGTCATTTGATTTCTGGCATTGCAATTTTTTCCGTCTGAATTACCTCCCTGCCATCCAGGTATTCAAGTCCCCAGCATCATTCTGTGCCATCCCACCACCACCATTCACATAAACCCAGTAGATCTATCTCAGGATCCCGAACATTGGCAGATTAAGCACAAGAAGGCTTGTATGACAAAAAAAAAAAAAAAAAAAGCAGTGCCCAGCTCTTTCCATCCAATTCCATGTGAGCTCTGTTGATGTGTGGCATGATGGGAATAAATGGGTAAAATGCAACACATATCTTTATTTTTCTGGAACATGCTAATATTGGCTTAAATTCTGCAATCTTAGATGTTTGCGAAGACGTCGTAACAAAAGGCTGGGAAGGGCTGGGGGTGGGGGTCCAGAGTGCACACTGACCTAGACCCACAGTGGGTTCTGTTCTCCAGCTCTCGCTTCTGTTCAGAGGACCTTAAAGCAGAGGAGCAGCAGTGGATCTAATTCCCGGCAGGCCGTCCTTCTCTCCCCATTGGACACTGCGCCCTCCAAGGGATGCCTGACTCTACAGGATCCCATTACTAAACGCTGTCTCTCTGCATACACAGAAGGTACAGAGTCTGGACGCTGAGACTGGGTAGAGTTGAGGGAGGCTGGCAATCCCTTCGAACCCCTGTGTCCTCTGGGTGAGCACTTTATTGGAATCCCTGTGCTCTAGTGGCTGTGTTCCTACAGGTGTGGTGACAACAAGGAATTCTGGCGGGACCAGTCATTTTCTGCTTGTGACCAGAACTGAAGCTGATTTCTCCATGTGCACAAGGTTCTGGCAATCTCTTAAATGCCTCTGTGGCCAGAGTAACCTGAGAGATTGCTCTTTAATCACGCTTGCCCAAAGCCTCCTGTCACATAGTCCCAATCCTCCTGCCCTTGGTCATTCGTCAGAGAGGCACCCACAATCCATAAGCACGTCATGAGGTGCTGTCTGACATTCTTTTGGAGAAATTAGAGGGAGGCTTGATCAGGAAGATACCTCCTACTTACTCATTCTCAACCGAGACAGGTGTGTTGGCTTTAATATGAGTCATCTCATATCACAGGCTGCAGAGAATTCCAAAGATTGTTACTTCCTCACTTGACCCATGTGTAATAGATACTCCCTGAGAGAAGAGATTAAAAATGAAGTTTGCTCCCTGTATGAATATATCAGTAGAACAAATTCCTAGGAGTGGAAACATGAGGGATAAGGTGTGTGTATTTGTAGTTTTCATAACAGAAGCTGTGCCAATTTTATACAGTAGCTGTCCCAACCTACTGGCAAGGGGGGAGAGTGTCTCCTTACACCTTTATCACTAAAAGAGACTTTTAAACATTTCCAATCATATAGGTTAAAAACAAGTTTACACCTTTTTAAAAAAGGTTTTATTTATTCATTTTCAAGCAGAGAGAGAGCACCAGGGCCACCACCTTGTGGGTCTGGCTTATGTGGGTACTGGGGAATTGAACCCAGGACCTTAGGCACTGGAGACAAGTGCCTTAACTGCTGAGCCATCTCTCCAGCCCCAGTTTACACCTTTTTTTTATCCATCCTGTTTATCACTGGAGATTAGAAAAGGAAACTCGCTTCACGTTAATTCATTCTACTTGAGATCCCAGACAGAAGGGAATAGGGGGGAGGAAGGAAGACAAAAGGGAAGGAGTAAGAAGAGTAACAGACAGTCAAACTGAGACCAGGATGAAGGAGAGGAAGGAGAGTGGCAACAGGTGGGGGGAAAGAGAGCACAGGATGGGATTATTGTTCCTGTCTTCTCTCTGGTTGACTGACCTCCCTCGGAGGATGAAGACATTTCCACCCAGCTGCTTCGTTTCCCTGTGGACACTTAATAGCTCCTGCCATTCTCAGACCTCCGAGATATGGAAGCACCTGCTGCCCAGGAAGTCTCTGCTAGGAATGCAGGGACAAGGGTCCACAGGGAGATTTCTAAAGCTGCATTGCTGATTGCTTGGCATGCGTGAAATGCTCACAGAAATTCTGGACAAATCAAAACGGCTTCAGGTGTTCTTGACAGGGAATAAAAAATATGGAGTAACAATCTTAATACTGGGCTGGGGGGGGGGGACAGGTGGTTAAGAGTACTTGCTGCTTAAGCATGAAAGCCCAAAACTGCCTGAGTGTGACTCCCCAGAATCCACAGAAAAAGCTGAAATGTACCCAAGTACGACTGTAACTGCAGTCTGAGGAAGGAGACAGAGGCTGAGAATTGCTGGGGCTTGCTCTGGGTTGAGGGGGGACTCCGTCTAGAGGAAGTACATAACTAAGCAATAGAGAAAAGCACCCAAAGTTCTCCTCTGGTCTTTGAACGCATGCACATGGTGCCCGTGCATCAACACATACACATGTACATTGACATGTATATTGACATGTACATAATACACACACACACACACACACAAATTAATGCCAACCTATATGCTTAGTACAGATGCAGTTGCTGGCGGGAAGGTCCTGTGGTTTGAATGTGAAATCCCCCCCAATGGCTCATGTGTTTGAAGAGTCTGTTTGGGAAGGTTATGAAATCTTTAGTTGTTGGGGCCTTGTTGGAGGAAGCTTGTCCCCTGGGGTTGGGAGCTTGAGGTTTTGTAACCCAGTCTGACTTCCTATTCATCCTCTGCTTCCTAAGAGAGGAGACAATGTAATGACCGACTTCATGCCCCTGCCTGGCATGTCTTCCCCACCATGGTGGACTATATCTTCTTGAAACATAAGCTGAAATAAACTCTTTCCTTCTTTAATTTGCTTCTGGTCAGTTTGTTCACAGCAATAAGAAAAACAACTCACACAGAAGGCTGGTCAGATGCTCTTGGCTGTACTGTCTAAAGGAGCTTCTCTCCCTCACCTTAAGGGCTGGTTGTTTGTGAAGCTACCCACGTAAGAAAGATTAATAAGCTGGCTTGCAGTCAGATCTCTACATGGGTGAATCTGTAGGCAGCTCAATAGATAGCGACCCCATGCCTAGAAATGCAGTTTGATGATTAGAAGACAGTAAGTCTGATATGTGTCCTGCAGCTGAGCCAGCTCCATGGTTGCTGCTCTTGAATGTCACCATCATTTTGCTCTGAGTCCTCCGTCTTCTCTTCTATTCCCACATCCCTACTGGGGAAATGCTCTTTGCTCTGTGTTTGAGGGCACACTATCTACTCACTCGCAGTTTCAACTCTGAGTCTTTCAACTTCTTTTAAAATTAATTAATTCACTCACTCACTCATTCATTCATTCATTCATTTGGTTTATTTTTAAAATTTATTTAATTTTAATTTTATTTTTAAAATATTTTATGTATTTATTTATTTTCAAGCACAGAGAGATAGAGAGATAGACAAAGAGAAGAGGCATGCCAGGGCCTCCAGCTGCTGCAAACTAACTCCAGATGCATGCACCTCTTTGTGCATCTGGCTTTACTTGGGTGATGGGGAATTAAGCCTGGCTCATTGGGCTTTGCAGGCAAGTACCGTAACCATTGAGCCATCTCTCCAGCCCCATCTTTCAGCTTCTTACCAATTATTCAACACCCAATGTCTCATTCAAAAATCCCCAAATTGAGTATGGGCAGAAGTATCCTCTGGAAATGGATAATGGTGCACCCAGAAGCAATAGAGTGTTATTAGAAAATTTTCAGTGCCAAAGGTAAGATACTTTCCAGTGAGTTGTTATCCAGGGATGTTCATGATGCCTCCACAACATTACAGACTATTGCCAAGGCTCTTGGTTGCCCACCAGAACTAGATGGTAAGACCCTATTGCTGAAGATTCCACATGCCTGGGTTGCTGAGAAATTAAGCTAGAGCTGAGCTGGAAACCTCCTTCCTTTTGACTAGCTGTCAGAATGCTGGAAAGAGCTATGCTGCATGCAGACTTTTGGGAGAGCAAGGTCACCAAGGGTATTAACCAGCAGCAAACCCTGCACACCTTATGGCTGGCCAGCCAGGCCAAATGTGCCAACTGGAGCAATAGTGGCATGTCTGGTATGGGAGAAACCAACCACTCTCTAATTGAGCTGGAGGCCCACTCCATGGGAGGGAATACATGCTTGGTACTGAAGACCTAGTCAAAAGTCTATGGTGGGGGAGGTCATGAGCCCTAGGGGAGTGACAACTCCTGTTGTCTGGCTAAATGCATCTATTATGCTCACCAAACTCTAAGTATTTTTATGCTATATAATATATTTCCATATATTAATGCTACTCTCACTTTTAATTAGAGAAACTTCTCTTTTCAGATAACAGTGACCTTTGGGGTGACTCAAAAGTCACCATAGTGCTAAGAAGAAGTGACAGTGTAGTGTTCAGCACTGGGACATCTCTACCACACCCTCCAAGGCTCAGGGTCCATTGCAGAAGAGGCAGAAGAAAGAATGTAAGAGCCAAAGGATGGGTAGGACTACTTACAATGCTTTCTTTCAGACACAAAATGGCCTTGATATTTATGAACTCACAGTCCCTGATACAACCTACACAAGAACCTCCTTTATAATAGGAGGAAAAAGTGATGACCTTAAAATAAAAGAGAAACTAATTAGAAAGAATTGAATTGGATTCAATGAAGGGTGAATTTGGGAGGGGGAAATGGAGGTGAGAATTATCATAGTTTAATTGTCTATTTTTATGGAAATTTTCAATAATGAGTTTAAAAAATGTTTTTTACCTAGGCTTGGTGGCTCATGCCTTTAATCCCAGCACTCAGGAGACAGAGGTAGGAAGATTGCTGTGAGTTTGAGATCAGCCTGAGACTACATAGTGAATTTCAGGTCAGCCTGTACTCAAGCAAGACCCTACCTTGAAAAACCAAAAAAAATTAAAAAAATTAATCCTCAAGTTATCTTTAAGGGTATTTATGTCTCTGACAATCCAACCTGGTGATTTCTTTTCTTTTCTTTTTCTTTTTTTTAACATTTTATTTATTTATTTGAGAGAGAGAGAGAGAGAGAGAGAGAGAGAGAAAGAAAGAGAGAGAGAGAGAGAGGCAGACAGAGAAACAGAGAATAGGAGCGCCAGGGCTTCCAGCCACTGCAAATGAATTCCAGATGCATGTGCCCTCTTGTGCATCTGGTTTTATATAGGCACTGGGGAATCGAACTTGAGTCCTTCTGCATTGCAGGCAAATGCCTTAACTGCTAAGCCATCTCTTCAGCCCCCAACCTGGTGATTCTGACAGCAGCACAAACCAAAGCAGAGAGCTGCAGGTGATTTAAGAGGAGCCCAAAGCCCAGCACCTCTCAGCAGTCTTCCACTGCAGGAACATTTCCGAGACTCTTCCAGGAAGGAGGTCACTCTCCTGGCAGGGAGGGGAGGTTGTAGAGCAATGTGGTCTAAAACCACAGCCACTGGGCACATGTGGCTGGCCACTGAGAGCTCAAACTGTTTCGTCTCTATTGCAAGTATAAAACACACGCATATGGACTCTGGAGAAATAAGCACACTGGTAAACTCTATTCTGAAGACATGTTGAAATGATGCTCTTTTGACTACAGCATGTGAATGTACTGCTAACATTGGTTTCTCTTGTTTCTATTTGTGGCTGTAGCTACAGTAAATAGCACCCCACCGACGATGATGGAAGCAGCTGATTTAACTCAGTAGGTTAGGAAAAAGGCAAGATGGGGATTAATACAGAGAGACCCACGAGGTCTCCAAAACAAGACAGGCTTCTGTCAAAGCTCTTGAACACCCGCCCCAGGCCAAAGGTAAGACCCTATTGCTGAAGAAACCACAGAAAGTCATCACACAACACTGAGAGACCCTATGAGATCCAGAATGGCAACCAGCTCCCAGATGGTAGCATGTGTAGTGCAGAAGGCGCTACATAACCTGCCAGGGGAAAATGGTCAATGATATTTGGAGAAAGCAGAGACCTCTGATATACAATTCAGACTGATGTCATGAGAATGCTCAACACACTGCTATATGGTAGAGATCAGCAAGTCAAGAAGTGATCACTTGTGCAATAGTGGCACTAAAACCTAGGGGGGTAATCAACGGCTTTTAAAATTGGCCAAGAGATCCATTCAGTGACAAAGAACCCTTAACTGGAATTGGGATCCAGGGCAAAATCCTATGGGGGACCAAAAACCTGGGTTTCAAGGGGAAATTCCCACTACCAGAGAACTACAGAGAGGCTACACCCAATAGAATCTTCTCAAATTAGTAATGTGTGTCTCATTTAACCTATACTGATCTCACTCTCTGATGGAGATTCTGCTTGTATTTTTCAGAAGTCAATGAGAGAGCCGTGGTCAATCCAACTCCACCAACAAGCCACAGGATTATGGCTGACATCCCTGAAAGAGATGAACCACCTTTGACCTATCACGTAGGCCCCAAATGAAACCTTTGAGAGAGTGGAGAGATAAACAAAGACCTATCACCACAGTGAGTCAGTTAACTCAGGATAGGTCAATGAGACAGACACCAATGATATCCAACACAACCCAAAGAAGAAATCCAGAGACACTTAAAATCTCAACAATAAAACAGACTTAAGACTCACCCACCATGACTAAGGGAAATGAGCGGAAGAGGGGGAGGAAAGATTGTAAGAGCCATGGTGGGGGAGAATGTCCAGAGATATGGCCCCCCTCAGCAACAACACACAAAGGGCAGGGGAAACCTGGTTATCTTCTGTGCTATTTATAACCCCCAGACCCAAGGATTGATTTAGTATACCCACAAGGAAGGCCCCCGGTGGGTTGGGGACAGGGAGGAGGGTAATGGGGCTACCATCATAAGATTTGCTCATACAATGTATCTAATTATGGATAATAAAGACGAAAAAAGATGGGGTTAATGGAGGAGAAGGGCATTAGTGGGAGGGGCATAAAAGAAGGTGATAGGGAATAAGATCAAAATATATACATTTATAAAGGTATCAAATAAAATAAATATAAATTTCCCTCAATCAAAGTTTTAAAGATATTTATTTCCTTATTTATTTGATAGAAGGTGGAGAAGGGGTACACCAGGGCCTTCTACCTCTTCAGACAAACTCCAACTGCATGCACTATTTTGTGCATCTGCTTTACTGGGTACTGGGGAATTGAGCCGCCTACAGGCTTTGCGAGCAAGCACCTTTATCTGCTAAGCCATCTCTTCAGCCCCCAAAGTAGCTACAGGGCTGGGGACATGGCTTAGTGGTTAAAGGCACTTTGTTACAAAGCTTGCCAGCCTGGAAACGACTCTCCAGTACTCACATAAAGCCAGATGCACAAAGTGATGCATACATCTGGAGTTTGTTTGCATCAAGCGGTTCTGATGAGCTCACATAAATCTCCCAAATTGATTCATGGGATCTATTTCTTTCTGATCAGTGCCATAACTCTTGCACTAGGCCCAATGAAACTATAAGCTCAACGAAAATTTTAACTCCACGTGGTAGAGAGTGGAGCTTTGGGTGTTGGGGAGTAGCCGGGAAAGCTAGGCTGGTGGCCAAGTTCAGGAGTGAGCAGGAGACTGGAATAGGAAGGTCAAGTCTATAACACCGAGAGGCAGTCATAGGCCACAGAAGCAGTAACTGGAAGGTGGGCTCCTGAGGTCAAGAGAAAACAGGAAGTCAGGTGGGTTGGCTGTGGTCCAGGCATGGACTTTTCTTAGGTGTTACCTGCTGGGACCTTGGGAGGTCAGATCCTCCCAAGGGAGGTAGGTGTGGGGTTGGTATTGAACAATCAAGAACTCCACTGCAGAAAGTGAGTGTTTGTCAGAGTTCCCTTTCCATCTGACCAGTTAGTTACCAAAGGGAGTTTTCAGCCACAGGGGTGGGGATCCACAGAATTCCTCCTCCCTCTGATAAGATACCAACCTCCCTACTGGCCTCTGCCTTCAGGCTCATTCTTCCTAATTCATCCTCCACAAGGCAGCCATGGGAATCTAACACACAAAACCTTCAAGGTAAAGAGCAGATTTCTAAACTGGACTTTCAGGATTCGTTTCTGCTGGCCCTGCTCATCTCTCCATCCTCACCCTCATCACTGTCCCCACCATCACTCTCCACACCCCATTCTCAACCTATGACATTGACTCAGCTGTAACAATGGGGGGAGAAGTCTTACTGAAGAGTGCAACGCTTTCCTTCCACAGAGGGTGAATCCTGTGAAAGGGAAGGAGGACATGTTCTGCTTACCTTTCCTCTTAGCTAGGGAGGCATTGTTCCTGTGTCCAGCTGAGCATCTGGATGGGTTTGGGAGCTGCACAGGAGCTAAATTCGCCATTAGCTCTGTGGTTAATCCATCCTGTTAGAGCAAGAGGCACAGAGGTAGGAATAGAGTTGAAGAGAGGTGGGGGTGGAGGGAGGAACTACTGCCTGGAAAAAGACCTCAATGGAAGAATAGATAAAGGATTTTCAGAGCAGCCCTGTGTGAGGGGCCAATGAAGTAGCTTTTGCACACTGCAGAAAGGTGCTGGGGTCCCTCCCTCCCAGTCCATAAACTTCAACAAAGCTTGAGACCATCACGTCCACTTCTGTATTTTCCTCTTTACAACTTCGACTCCTAGGTCTCGAAATAATTTAGAATCTTGGATATCAGAAATTTCTCCCTATAAGTCTCAGCTGATTAAAAATTCTTATTCTAGGGCTGGAGAGATGGCGAAGTGGTTAAGGCACTTGCCTCCAGTGCCTAAGGCCCCAGGTTCAATTCCCCAGGTCCCACATAAGCCAGACCCACAAGGTGGTGGCCCTGGTGCATTCTCGTGTA
>PVHP010032793.1:0-20097 GCA_004024765.1 Zapus hudsonius | reverse complement strand
TTAAAAAAATGTTGATTATATAACTGAATGTTACATAACACCTGATAATATTTTGTAGACATGGGGGTCAAATAAAATAGGTTGAGATTAATTTTACCTATTGTTCTGTACGTAGTTATTCAAATGTGGCTACTAGAAAAATTTATATTGCATCTTGGGCTTGTGTTTATGACTGACATAATTATTTCTGTGGGACAGCATTATTTCAGAAGTTGAAGCGACTCCTAGCTTCTCTGGATTGTAAGTGGGTAATGAGAGTAAGCAGAAATTTTGATACGAGACCTAGGGTATGGGCACGTGGATGGAAGTGGGGAATATTGAGAAGCCAGAGAGAAGAATGACATGAACCCTACAAGGGGAGGATGGAAAAAACATGTCTAGCAAGTCTGGGAGAGGACACTCAAATTGAACAGCAATTTTCTTATAAATCCCATTCACTGTGCTGCTGCTTCTGCTGTTGGCTGCAAGAGAACTTATCCGCATGGCTTTCACAGACGACTCCCCTGATCCTCACCATCACGAGAGCCGAGGCTGCCCTGGTCTAGCTTGCTCCCCTCCTTGGCTGGACCTACCCATTCTTTCCCCAGCAGAGGGAGGAAAGTGGAGGTGAGATGTGTGCCCCTTCCTGTCCTCTCTGATATTCCACACAAAGACCTTCTCTCCTCCTGCCATTGGGTAAATCTTTGCCAGATGTTCGACCGTCTCCTGCTGGGAATCTGCCAATCTTGTGATATCTAATCTCCAAATATCACTTACCATGCAGTGGCAGAAGCAGTGTTCTTCAAGATTCTTTTCCTTTTTTAAACATTTTTAAAAAAATATTTTATTTATTCATTTTCAAGCAGACAGAGAGAGAGAGAGAGAGAGAGAGAGAGAGAGAGAGAGAGAGAGAGAGAGAGAGAGAGAGAGAGAAGAGTGAGCACCAGGGCCACCACCTTGTGGGTCTGGCCTATGTGGGCACTGGGGAATTGAACCCCGGGCCTTAGGCACTGGAGGCAAGTGCCTTAACTGCTGAGCCATCTCTCCCACCCATTAAACATTTTTTTAACATTAACATTTTAAACATTAGCAGTATCCTTGGCTTTGATTTTAGGGAGGGAGTTTAATCAACTTTCTAAATCCTTAGGTTCAACCGACTGTAGATCGAACATTTTCCAGAAAACTCTAAGCATCAAACACTTGAGTTTGTTGCTTGCTGGGCACTGCGATGGGTGGGCAACCCCCACCAGCTGCTCTGTCTCACAGCTCCTCGGTGTTCCTCCAGCACTGGCTCAGCTCAGTGTCTCATTCATCTGTCACTCTGTCACATTTGCTTCTGTACTGAGCAGGCACACACCTTTCTTTGTCATTACTCCCTAAATAATACAGTATCCTAACTCTACCCATGGCATATAACCTTTGCATTCATTATATGAAGTGTTACAGGTAATCTAGACATGTTTTAAAGCACATGGAAGGCTGTGCACAGCTTATGTGACAATCTTCCATCTTATACAAGAAACTTGAACATCTGGATTTGGGTACCGAGAACCAGGCCTTGGGGATAAAGAAGGAGACCTGTATAGTTACCCTAGGGGGTGGCTGGAATCTGGGTGTCAATGTGAATCCAAGCTACATTTACTTATTGTGATTAACTACCAAACATCCACACACACCTCTGTTGAACCAGGTCAACATTCACACAAATGGTTTGTGTGTTTTCATTAACTGGGTTCCCATGTAAGAAGGAGGCATTTGTTCCATTTAAGGTGGGAGCCATGGACTTGATAGGGATTTCAGTTGTCACCCTGAAGGCTAAAGATGGTCCCAGACATATTTTGTTTGGCTCTCATAATATTTTAAACAATAAGCCAATCTTATAAAAGTAGAACATCTCACATCAAATTCTAGTTTGAGCTTTCCTTGAAATCTCCCAACACTGTCCTGTATTCCCCAGGATAACAGTGGACAATCACAGTGTCCCCAGGACTCCAGGCCTGTGACGATTGCTGCCGTATCTCTGGGCAGGTGCTAAGGATCCAACAAATCCACAACAGAGCTGTCTATGTGTTCCTGAGTCATTGATGTTCACCTTCTCTAAGGCTTCCTGATTGAAAATCCAGGATGAAGTATAGTAAATGGAAGGGTGTGTGTGTGTGTGTGTGGTGGCTTTCTTTCCAGGGAAGTAGAAGAGAGGTGAGTGTAGAGGACATACATAGAAGGGAGGTATTAGGATCTGGGATTTTGCATTTAACTGGAGGTATTTCCAGGAGGTGGGGCTGGCAGAGAATAGACGTGGGGAGCAAGCCTCACCCATAACCCAAGCTCACCCACAATTCACTGCTATTACTGACCCAGGTCATTCCTGTCCACACATTCCAAGGTCCAAAGAGAAGGGTGGTACTATGCTAATTTGTAGGGTAGCCTGGGCAGAGATTGAAGAAAAAAAAAAGTCTTCCTTGCTTCAAAACCAGCATCTCAGGCTGGGGAAGATGGCTCAGTTGGTAGAACACTTGCCTTACAAGCATGAGGACCTGAGTTTGAGTCCAAGAACCCACAGGAAAAAAAAAATCCAGGCATAGTGGTTGGAGTGGTTTGATCCAGGTGTCCCCCATAAACTTCTGTTTTATCCCCAGCTGATGCCAATTTTGGAATTGGAACCTTGTTGGAGGTGTATTGTTGGGGATGGGCTTATGGGTTTTATAGCCAGCTTCCACTTGCCAGTGTTTGGCACACTCTCCTGCTGCTGTTGTCCATCTGATGTTGGCCAGGAGGTGAGGTCAAGCCTCTGCTCACGCCATCATTTTCCCTGCCAGCATGGAGCTTCCCCCAGAGTCTATAAGCCAAAGAAGTCCTTTCCTCCAATAAAGTGCTTCTGGATGGATGTGTATTGCAGCAACGAGAAGCTGACTACAACAGGCATGGTGGTGCATGCTCGTGATCCCAGTGGAAATTTAGTGGAGACGGAGGCTTTGTGGCCATCCAGGCTAGCCTACTTGGTGAGTTCCAGGCCAATGAGAGTCCTTCTTGTTAAAATATATATATATATATATATATATATATATATATATATATATATATATATATGAGCAACCTCTGAAGAATGGCATTCAAGGTTGTCCTCTGGTCTCCACATATACGTATGTGCCCACATAACTGTACACATGGGAAAACGCACTATCATCTTCTATAGCACCTAGGAGTCAATTTTCCAGTGCTATGACAAAGAACCCAAGGGTGGGGAATGTATAAAGAAAAGAAATTGAAACAGCTCATTGTTCTGGAGGCTAAAAATCCAAAGAGCATGGCGCCAGCTTTGGTGAAAATTTCACAGTGGATGAAATTAGAGAGAGAGAGAAGAGAGAGAGAGAGAGAACTCATAGAAGAGACAGGAAGCCAGAGAAGAAGGGGTACAGCTGATTCCCTCCTAATATTGTCACCCAGGGAAACAGACCTTCAGCATATGAGCCTTTGAGGAAAACAGTTAAGATGCATCCAAGCCACAGCTGTACCCTTCTTCTTGGTTTTTATTTTAACGTGAAAAAGTGATTTTTAAAAATATTTTATTTATTTATTTGGTGAGACAAGAGAGAGAGAGAGTGTGAGAGAGAGAGAAAGAGAGAGAGAGAGAGAGAGTTAGTGAGTTAGTTCACTAGGGACTCCAGCCACTACACATGAACTCCAGATGCATGCACCACTTTGTGCATCCAGCACTACTGGGGAACTGAATCCAGGTCTCCAGGCTTTGCAGGCAAGGGCCTTAACTGCTGAGCCATCTCTCCAGCCCAATGAGATTTTTTTTCAAGTGGAGAAAAGGGAGCTGCGCATGGTGGCTCATCAGCTTACTCTAGCACAAGGATTGCGGAGGCAGAAGGATCCAGCCTGTTTGTAGCAAGCCCCTGTCACAGAAAAAAAAAACTATATGAAAGGAACAGTAATCCAAACTCAACTTCAGGTTCATTTTTTAAAGCAAAATGGATACAAAGATATCGCTTAAGAAAGACTTAAATTTCTCTTACATTCCTGAGGTCGAATCTAGATAGCATTTATAAACTCCAGTTGACTTTGGTTGCTGTTTTTGGCCTATTTTCCTTGTAAAGCAAAAAAGAGAAAAAAAAAGGCCTTTGAAAGCCTCTCAGTTCGTGCTGTTTTCTCTCCTGAGCTGTTTCTAATTCAGGAGGCCAGTTGAAGCCACACTGGGCAGGTTCCTAAAGGAGAGTCAAGTCTCCCATGTCTGTAATGACCAGTTTTTATTGAGGACCAAACTGGCCCCTTTGAAATGGCTGTGTGCCTAGCCAAGATCTCGTTTCCCACTGACAGAGATCACAGTGTGAGCTGGCCATGAAGTCATAGGTTTGTTTGCCTGTTGGTTTGGAGTGGGCTTGGGGCTGAAAGAAAGACCTGTTAGAAATGGAGAGATTGACTGATTGACTTGCATCTTATTAGAAATGTATTTGCTGATCTTTCTCCCGAATCCCACAGCTGATGAACACAATCTAAAACAAACCTAACAAACAAAAACTGATTCATGATTAGAATCTCGCCCTTCCGTGCACGAAGTTTTTCTTCCCTACTTTGCTTGCGTAAGTCCAGTCCATAGGGATGACTGAATTCACTTTTCGTACTGTAGCCTTTATTCTGCATTTTTTCCTTTTGGAAATTTATGAAGATCGATGGGCTATAATCCCGTCATAACCCTATCAGTGCATTGCTCTGTTGTTTACCTTTGAACTTGGGAATGACAAAGATTCCTCTTGACTAACCTCTAGGCAGATTCCTCTGAGCTTTGTCTAGGCCTGGTGATGGTTTATGTTGATTGCCAGTTTGACAGGAGACACGCCTCTAGACATGCCTGCGAGGGATGATTTAGATTAGGTTACTTGAGGTGGGGAGACACACTTTAACTGTGGGTAATGCTATTCCAAGGGCTGGGATTCTGGACTAGATAAAAAGGAGAAAACAAGTTGAGCATGCGCATTCATGCCTCTTTACTTCTGGGCTGTGGACACAGCGTGACCAGCTATGCCTCACGTTTCTGCTGCTGCACCTGCCCTAGCTCAAACAGTAAGCTGCAATAAACCCTTTCTTCCTTGCACTGCTTCTGGTCAAGTACATGGTCACAACGAGTAGATACCGATAGATGCATCACCCATGGCCTCCAAAAAAAGACCTGAACAGACTAACGTAGTTTCTAACAGTTCAAGACCTCATCACTGGGATGACCCTAGACCCCTACAAAGAACTTTCCTGAAAAAAAATCTCAGGGCTGCCAAACCCAACAATGAAGCTGGGGCTCATTTCCCAGTCTCTATAGGCGTGGGAGCCCAACTTCATTTCGCTCCATTTACCAAACACTCACAATGTACTTGACATGCAACAGCTCCTGCTGTAGGTTTGATATATAGTCCAAAAACCAAGGATTACAGTTTAGATCTGAGCTGCAAAGCCCGGGTATGGAGGATTTGTTCTCAAGGTTGGTACTATTGGGACGTGGTGCCTTGTGGGGGCAATTTGATCCGTAGGGGTGTTCCCTCGAAGGGGATTGTTCAATCTGTCTTCTTTTTGTGCTTCCAGGAGGGGATAGCCTCTCTCTGCACAGGTCTATATGTACTTTCACCGTGATGTTCTGCCCTGCTATAGGCCCAGAGCAAGTGGCCCACTCACCATGGACCAAAACTCCAGGCCATCTCTGTACAGATAGGAGTGAGTTCAGCTCATGAGGACTGCTTTCCCTAGAGCAGTGATTGATTGAAATCTGCTCTTACCATCTAACTTGCATCCTGCCTTGCCTCTCTGCAGTTTTCCTAAGCTCTGAGCTCACCGAGAACAGCGACTTGATCTTGTATCTTTTTTTTTATAACAGTATCTTATTTTTTATTCTATTCATTTTCAAGCAGATACAGAGAGAGAGAGAGAGAGAGAGAGAGAGAGAGAGAGAGAGAGAGAGAGAGAGAGAGAGAGAACGCGCACCAGGGCCACCATCTTGTGGGTCTGGCTTATGTGGGTCCTGGGAAATTGAACCTGGGGCCTTAGGCACTGGAGGTAAGTGCCTTAACCACTGAGCCATCTCTCCAGCCTGATCTTGTATCTCTTGATGTTGTATAATCTTATAGACACAGAGGTGCTTGGAAACCAACAGCTGATGGAATGGGAATTGACTTGGAACATAAAATTTATCCAAATAACTACCATCTTCATCTTCATTTTCATGAAGGCTGAAGTCAATGGGTTGGAAGATTCATTCACACAAACTCAGGATCATATTATCAACTCTCTGTAGATAGAACCTTGAATCCACACTCCAAGGAGCTATTTATTCCTCATGACAATAGGCATCCTGCATTTTGCTTCTCTTCATCCTATGTTCTATTATCAGCATACCCACATGTGCATGCCACACTTAAACAAATTCCAGGGCTGAAGAAGTGGCTTAGTCGTTAAGGCGCTTGCCTGCAACGCAGAAGGACCTGAGTTCGATTCCCCAGTGCCCATGTAAAGCCAGATACACAAGAGGGCGCATGTGTCTGGAGTTCATTTACAGCGGCTGAAGGCCCTGGCATACCCATTCTCTCTGTCTCTGTCTCTCTTCCTCTCAAATAAATAAATAAAATATCAAAAAAACCAATTCTACACGTGCACATATGAACACACATTACACACACACATTTACATGTGGACTTTGCAATTTTCCTCTCTGGTTGCTTCCACATTCTTCTTCATATTTCCTTCTCTGCAACTATTAAATTTAATAAAAAAGTTAAACTCGATATTTAAGTCCAAATCTGCAAGAGATCTGATCTTTAGAGAATGGATTACTAAGGTGAAAGAAAATTACTTCTTGGGCTGGAGAGATGGCTCAGCAGTCAAGATGCTTGCCTGCAAAGCCTAATGACCCAAGTTCGATTCCCCAGTACCCACATAAAGTCAGATGCACAAAGTAGGGCATTCACCTGGAGTTCGTTTGCAGTGGCTGGAGGCCCTGGTGAGCCCATTCTCTCTGTCTATCTCTCTCTCTTCTCTTTGTCTCTTTGTCTCTTTTTTGCCTGCAAATAAATAAATAAACATATTTTATTTAAAAGAAAGAAAATTACTTCTTGGCTGGAGAGATGGCTCAGAGGTTAAGGCCCTTGCCTCCAGTGCCTAAGGCCCTGGGTTCAATTCCCCAGGACCCACATAAGCCAGACCCACAAGGTGGTGGCCCTGGTGCATTCTCTCTCTCTCTCTCTCTCTCTCTCTCTCTCTCTCTCTCTCTCTCTCTGCTTGAAAATGAATAAATAAAATATTTTAAAAAAGAAAATTACTTCTTAGTATTTTAACCATTGTCTAGAATTCAAGACCACGAGGGTTTCACATGTTGTAGACTGCTTTGCCTTTAAAATTAATATAAACTATATGAGCATTCGCAGTGCCAAGCATGGGAAGACCTCTCAGGAAGGGCGAGCACCGTGGGCTGTCTGGGTCACTCTGAACAATGGAGGCCATTGAGTGTTCAGATGGGCAGATGATTGGTGGCATCTTTACAAGGCATCTCCTGGAATACCTCCATGCTGAGCTTCAGTGGGGCCCTCAGATTTCCTTCCTCTGGCACCTTCTCTCATCACGATGGGCCACGGTTCAAGATCTTTCTGCCACACATGTCCAGGCAACTTCTAAGTTTATTCTCCATGTCTTTTCTCTCTTAAATAAACTTCTTTTAAAGTAGATGTCTCGCCTTTGCCCAACCACCATTTAAAATAAATCTACTATAACTTTCAAGGTGCTTGTTATGAGCTGTCTTTGTGCCCCCCCCCACCAGTGAACATATTGACATCCTAACCTCCAGCACCTCAGAAGGTGATTATTTGTGGAGTTAGAACCTTCATTTAAAGAGGTAATTGATGTAAAATGAGCTCATATATAGGCTATGGTCCAAAATATGGTTAGTGTCCTTATGAGAAGAGGCAGTTAAGACACTCACGCTGCACACGGGGAGAAGACAGCCAACTGAAGGCCCAGGAGAGAGAACTCAGGAGGAAATCTTGAAAATCCCTTGACTGTGCGTGGACTTCTGAGCTTCAGAACTGTGAGAATGTAACGTTGTGTTCAAACCCCTCAGTGTGTGGAGCTTTGTTAGGACAGCAGCCCTTGCAAACTGATTGCGGCTGTTGCCTTCTTGTTGCTGGGATAAAGCACCTGACCAAAAGCAGCTGATAGAAGGAAAGTTTTTTTATTTATTTTGATTTACAGTGTCAGGGGGAAGCTCTATGATGGCAGGGTACAGCATGGCATTCACAGAGGCTGGACATCACCTCTTCCACAACAGGTGGAACACAGCAGCAAGAGAGTGAGCTGACTAAAACTGGCAATCTAGGGGCTGATTCACCTCAAGGTACACCCCAACAACACACCTCCTGCAGCAAGGCTCCACCTCCTCCCAAGTTGCCTTCAGCTGGGGAATTAAGCATTCAAAACCCATTCGTTTATAGAGGAACATCTAACTGAAACCATCACAGTGATATCTCTGAGAAAAAAAATTTCATTTTCTTTCAGATCAAAACCATTCTGTGAATGGATATATTCTGCCATGAGGCTAAACAGATCATGAGACGAATGCTCTCTCTCATATGTGAATCCTAGCTTCAACTCTCCAGATCCAGGAGTACAACGTGGAACATCTGCAGAGACCAAGAAGTTAGAAATGGCTTAGGGGGAAAGAAGGGAGAGGTCTTAAAGAAAGAGGATAGTAAAACACCAGTGCTGTGAACATAGTGTGGGGGTGGGCACTGGGGCTGGAAGGGGTTAAGTAGGAATGAGGGTAGGGATATGCTACACAACACTAAAGATTAGTGTGGATTGCTAGCAGGTCAAGTTGACAACAAAACTTAACCATCACAGTAAACGATGGGAAGCAGTCCAGTGAGGCTGAGGGGGTAAGGGAGGATAATGTGGGGCTCGTATGATCAAGATTCCATATATACATAAACTGATAGGATCAATAAACAAAAAAGGCACAAAGGAGCTGGAGAGATGGCTCAGAGGTTAAGGCACTTGCCTCCAGTGCCTAAGGACCCACGTTCATTTCCCCAGTACCCATAAAAGCCAGACCCACAAGGTGGTGGCTCTGATGCTCTCTCTCTCTCTCTCTCTTTCTCTCTCTCTGTATCTCCCTGCTTAATTTTAAAAAAATTTAAAAAGACACAAAGAAGTTGTTTAAAGCAACTACCTTGAGCTGGATGGGTAACATAGCCTATCATCTTAGTGCTTGGGAAGATGGAGATCAGCCTGGGCTTTGTAACAAGACCTTGTCTCGAAAAAATGGAAGGGGATGAAGAAAGAATGGAGAAGGGGAAAAGAAAGAAGAAAAGAAAAAAGGAAAGAAGTAAGAAAGTAAGTGCAGAGGTGTAGTTCAGTTAGTAGAGTGCTTGCTTACCTTGCACACATGAAGCCTGGATTCGGTCCTCAGCACAAAATCCAGCATGGTGGTGATTCCTGTCATCCAGGCACGTAGGAGTCCAAGGCAATCTTCTGATACACAGCTAGTGGGCTGCATGAGATCCTGTCTAAAAAGCGAAAGAAAAGAAAGAAATGGATAAAAATGATGAAACAAATAAAACAATTATCATTGTTCCTATGGAATGGTAGTTCTTCCCCAGCTTCAATCATGGAAGTCATCCATGGAGCTCTGAGGAGGGCAGAGTGGGTTGCTGATGTCTGAGCTCCATGGCCAATGATCCTTAGTGACCAGCCTGTGTTGGGACCAGTTCCCACCCCAAGTGCTCCTAATGTGCATGTAGACTTGAGAAAAACTACTGGAAACTTGTTGATGAGAAAACCCTAGAAATTTAAGAAAAAACAAGTTTACAGAGCCATTTTGTTCTCTCTTTCCAAAGATCAGATGTCATACGTTACTGTAAATTGCTCTACCTGCATGAGATGCAATTTCTTACTCCAGATGCATCTTCATCCCTCCAGCAGGTTAGTTGTTGCGGAGTTGATATTGCAATCTGAATTGAGAACAGAAGCTACTTAGCAAATTCCTCATCAGGGCAACATCTGTGCGGAGAAGAAAGTCTGGGCAGGGGTGCTCTGCAGCCCACATCCCCTAATTAGCAGCTTCACAACCCAGCCCTGTGGATAACAGGCCTCATTTGGTAGAACTGGGGTGAGAGCCAGTTCCCTGGAACTTGGCATCCAGGAAAGCTTATGGGTGCCAATTAGCTGGAGTTGCCCTCAACCCCTGGCTATTTAGTGGTGGCTTTTGTATGTTTATTGGTTTTTTCATTAAAGATTGAACTGACTCTGGGTTTCTAATATCTTTTATTGGGCAAATCAATTTCAGCTTGGCAATGCCACGTAGCACAGAATGTTAAAAAAAAACTTGTCTGGAAGTGACTTTCAAACTAAGCTCTCTAGTTCCAAAGAAAGAATGAAAGAAAAAGAAAGAGAGAGAGAAAGAAAGGAAGGAAGGAAGGAAGAAAAGAAGGAAGGAAGAAAAGAAAGAAGGAAGGAAGGAAAGAAAGAAAGAAGAGAAGGAAGGAAAGAAAGAAAGAAGAGAAGGAAGGAAGGAAAGAAAGAAAAGAGAATAGAGAGAAAGAAAGAAGGAAGGAAGGAAGGAAGGAAAGAAAGAAAGAAAAGAAAAGAAAGAAGAGAGAGAGAAAGAAAGAAGGAAGGAAGGAAGGAAAAGAAAAGAAAGAAGGAAGGAAGGAAAGAAAGAAAGAAGGAAGGAAGGAAAGAAAGAAGGAAGGAAAGAAAGAAAGAGAGAAAGAAAAGAAAGAAGAGAAGGAAGGAAAGAAAAGAAAGAAGAGAGAGAAAGAAGAGAAGGAAAGAAATAAATAAAGGAAGGAAGGGAGGGAGGGAGGGAGGGAGGGAGGACACACGCAGAAGATGGTGGGAAAATGAGACGCAAAGCCTTCCTCCAGCCTGTGGAAAGCCCGAGCAACCAAGGGATGGAGAGAAAGAACGGTCAAACGTGATTCTTTATAAGCTACTGAAAAGAAAGAAAATGGAAGTCCCATCCTTTATCTCTGATGGTTTGGGGACTGTTATGTGGAGTGTTTGAAGAAAGGAAAAGTAGGCAAGGTGTGGCTCTAAGGAGACTTTAAGTTGAAGCTTGCCTCAGTGCTTATTCCAAAATCCACTGCCTGAGGCAGGTTGGACAGAATTGCTCACCTGACCTCTTGACTTATTCTGATTGTCTGGGCCAGGTGACCTGACTAACCAATCAGATGGAGTCTTCCTTCTTGCACCTCCCAAGGATCCTGAACCTGAGCCTTACCCTTGGCCAGGCTCCCATCACAAACTTATCTTCATCAAGCAGGTATCCTGATGCTAATTTTGGGAAAAAAAAAAAACTAGCTTGTCCTCAGTGGAAGTGTTCTCCCATTTGTTAGAGACAAGTTGTTTCTATCATGTCCATATATATATATATATATATATATATATATATATATATATATATATGGACATATGAGGGAGAATTGGCACTCTGCTCTTGTGTGAGGTCGCTTAGAATGATCTGCTCCTTGTCCGTCCATTTTCCTTTAAATTTCATTACGTAATTTTTCCTTCTTGTTTCAAAATGAGAATGAAACACGTGAAATATGAACTTCAGTCCTAGCCACAGGCAGCGGGCTGATTTGTGGGTTTGCTGCATTTGTTTTTCCTTCCAGCTTCTGTCACTTCGCTGCTCTCTGCGCTCTTCCTCGTTTCTTCATGTTCCTAGGTGTGGACTCTGCTCACTCATCTCAAAGCAGCAGCGATTTCCTGAAGAACCTGCTTTGCCAATGGTCTTGCTGTGATTGTTTTCTTCCCATGGAGGATTGGGTCAGGATGTAGGAGGTGAGAGACTTTGAATCCCTTTTCATGTCTGTAAAGCCTCTCGCCTAGAGATCTCACCCAGATTCATGGATTCCTTATCACCTGCACAGTCAGTGCAGAGAGGCCATGGTGAGCTGAGGAGTGAATGTCTCTCTCAGTATCTAACTATTGGAAGAACTTAGGGAGGACCAGAGAGGAGTGAATGTCGGCTCAGTTAGCTGAAGATGTGGCATCTCCAAGAGGGACAGGGACCAGTCATCATGGGCTTTCTAGGATAACTGACGAAAATCAAATATACAGCCTTAAAATGGAATATGAACTTAAATAGCCAACAGCAGATTCTTCAAGATTTATAATAAAATAATGGGAATGGACTTAGTAGCTCTAACAGAGTGGTAGATCCAAGAGCAGTGGTGGTGCTAAGAAAAAGGCAGACTCCAGAGAGCGTGAAAGTATCCTGTGAGGGCTTTGGTGTCTAATGACTTCTAGAGCAAATAGGAAATGCAGGCACCTGAGGAATAGGGTGCCCTTGGAGTTAATCAAAAAAGGAAAGCTGGGCTGGAGAGATTGCTCAGTGGTTAAGACACTTGCCTCCAGTGCCTAAGGCCCTGGGTTCAATTCCCCAGTACCCACATAAGCCAGACCCACAACATGGTGGCCCTGGTGCGCTCTCTCTCTCTCTCTCTCTCTCTCTCTCTCTCTCTCTCTCTCTGTCTGTCTCTCTCTGCTTGAAAATGAATAAATAAAAAAGTTTAAAAATAAAAAAGGAAAGCTGCAGGTGCTTCCTTACCCTGATTTGCATGATGTTGTAAATTATACTCATTATTTTGTTCATTTAAAATATATGGTGCACTGTACCCAAAGTAAAATTCAATAAATACTGATAAGAAAAACCCACACAAATTGGATTGGAATAGATTTAAGCAAAGATAATTTCATGAATTGGGAAAACACAAATGGAGAGAAATTCATGGGTTTTCACCCTCCAAGAATGGGAATCAAGGTTTTCTTACGGTCTTTATATCTGATTGACCAATACTAGGTGCATTGCCTTATTTGGAGATGACCTGATGGGAAATGCTGAATTGTATAAATCATTGGTTGGTTGACTGGTTATGATCAACTGAGTCTTTTTCTTTTTTATTTTTCAATCAGTTGTGAGAAATGTCTCCAAGTTAAGTTCTGGGTTGGTTGCATAGGCTTCTTATTGAGACACAGCCTAGGGTAAACAAACTCTCTTATTTTCTCTAACAATTCCCCCCTTTGGGTAGTTTGTCATCCATGATCGTGGACTTATTCTGTCTCAGTATGAAATTCTTTTTAAAACAGCTTTTATATATTTTAGTTGATTGATTTTCTTGCATGTGTGTCTGTAGTATTGTGGCATGGTGTGTTTTTGCATGTGTGTGTATGTGTGGTGTGTGTACAGCTGTGCATGCCCCATGCACATGCAGAGCTCAAAGGAACACCAGGCATCCTGCCTTTATCACTCACCCACCTGCTTGTTTCCTGGAGACAGAATCACTCCTGGTTCTAGACCTTGCCATTTTTTAGAGCTTTAGCTGTTCTCTGGTCCCCAATCCTCACAGGACTGAGATTACAACACTGCTTGCCTCTGCCCAGCGGTTCATGTGGGTGATAAGGAATCAGCCTGGAGCAGTGTCAGACACTCACTCGTGCTCGCCCTGGAAGGACTCTTCCTGTCAGCCATCTCTCTAGCTCTTCAGTATGCTTTTTACACCGTGTTGTTGGGCTCATTGAGTAATTGCTTTTGTTGTTCTTCATGTTTTCAGCATTCTGAGTGGAACGAGACTGCTTCACACACTGTGGTTGGCTGTGTCCAACCATATAAGACTTTTGAAAAAGCAAAGTTCTCCAGGAACACTGTTACAATGACTCCCAGCATGATCATGTCAAAAACTGGATATGGGGCTGGAGAGATAGCTCAGCCATTAAGGCACTTGCCTATAAAGCAGAAAGACCTGAGTTCAATTCCCCAGTACCCACATAAAACCAGATGCACAAAGTGGTACATGCATCTGGAGTTTGTTTGCAGTGGCTGGAGGCCCTGGTGCACCCATTCATTCTCTCTCTCTTCCCCCATCAAATAAATAAATAAATATTTTTTAAAAACTGGATGTGCTCCTCATCCAGGAGCCCCACCACCAAGGTCCCTTGAACCAAACAAACTCAATTGTAGTAAATTAGAGAATGAGCCAGAAGGGGGTGGGGTGTAGAAGCTTGAATGAGTGTCCCCCAGTAGAGTCAGGAGTTTTATTAAAGCTCTTAACTTGAAAGAGGTGTCACTGTGGGTGGATCCTAGGGTCCAACTCTAAGGTGTTACTGGGATCAGATCTGGAATTCCAGTCTAAGGTATGCAGAGAGCAGTCTGAGCTCTGTAGAGTTCCCTTCTGTTTGCTTATGTGTGATGATTCTCTCTCTCTCTCTCTCTCTCTCTCTCTCTCTCTCTCTCTCTCTCTCTCTCTCTCTCTCTCTCTCTTACCTGTGAAAGGGGGCCAGCCTCATTTGCCATTATGGAATTTCCCCTGGATCTGTAAGCTTCAATAAATCCATTCTTCCTCACATAAACGGTGCCTGGTTTAGAGGTTCATCCCAGGAACACGAGCTGTCTACAACAGAGGATTACTCTTTTAACCAAGTAGACCTTTTGTGAATTCACATACTTGTTGAGCCAACAGACAGCCAGAGAAATCCTGATGTCTAAAGCTCAGTGCAGGAGTTCAGGGCAGCTATGCAATGATAGCCTTTGTAGTGGATCAGCTGTAGTAACTAAGGTTTGAGAGATCTCTAACCAGCACTTATTTCCATGTGTACCAAGTCAGGGAAGGTGCACTTAGGAAGGATTTGTGTCTTCTGACAAATTCTTTTTTATTTTACAGTGTGAACTAAAAGACAGATGAATGATCAGTTTCCAGTTGGCTGAGAGTGACAATGACACTTAGAATCTCTCCTCTGTATTGGTCTCTTATTTTCCAATTTTTTCAGCCAATGGGGAGGGTTTAAACCCCCCCCCCCCAGATAAAAATGTCTCTTTGAGGGGCACGCAGGGTCCCTGTAGGACAGACACCTTGTGTAAAGATGACCAGTGTGCAAGCATTAGCCATATTTATCCAAGGGTTCATTATTGACTCTTTGCCTGACTAGAGGTTATTGGCTTTGGGAATTGGCGTTATGAATCTATCTATAAACTGTCAGATTATCTTTCATTGTTTCTTTTCAAAATTCAGTTTCTTGAGTGTTTTGCAAAACACTCACTATGGGCTTTATTCACAGTTGGTGTTATAAGAGGGAATATTGCATACGTCTATCTAAAAGTCTAACTTAGAGAAAAGACCAAATATGTAATCTGAATTATAGTCGCACTTGGATGATCAGTATAATTTGTTACAAGGTGACTAGATATTTAAGACCATGCAGAACTTGCAGTTTAATATGGTATACTAAACGTTCAGAGAGAGAGAGAGAGAGAGTCCTGCCAAATTGCCAGTTTTGCTCATAGGATTGCCTTACCACAGATAGAAAGAAGACATGGGGGAAGGGGAGCCCGCTGAAGATTTCATGATGGCAGAAAAGTCTTGATCTGTGGTCCTGGAGAAGCTATCCATCCTACATGCCTTTGGTGTCTGCATGGTTTAACTCGAGCTCTTCCATGGGTACATAGTTCTTAGAGCCTGGAGTAGTTCTCTTGGGTTGAAAGATTCAGACCCAAGCTGAAGTTTTGAGGTTTACAGCAGTGTGGGTGGTTTAATAATAATAATAAAAAAATCTTGTTGTGAATCCTTTCAACGGGGTTCAAAGGTTACTCTTTCTCTGGCATCATCTTCAAAAGACTCAAACTCCAGGTTCTGGACGGCAGAAGGTCTGCTTGCCAATAATGTGTGGGTCTTGGGGGCTTCTGAGAACATCTGTGGGGAATAAGCAAAGGACAGCACACTCCAGCGTTATGGCATCGGGTTGTGGCGGGGTTATAAAGGCAGGTTCTGTATGAGGTTCGTCATCAGGAGCATTGGGCTACCAGGAACTCTTTCATAATCCCTATGGTTAATTTGTATTTTCCAGCAGGGGTCAATCTGAATGCCATCAAGGCCAATGGCAACCTTTGCCCAAGGCAACTCAATGGACGTGTTAGGTTTGTCAAGTTCAGGTTTTCAAAGTGTCCTTCATCCTCCCACTTCTAAGGAAGACTGAGAATGATAGGAAAACGGTGAGTGTGTCATGTCTATAAGGCCATATAGAGTCATTTATGGACTAGTCCAGTGAGTGTGTGCCTCTAACAGTGGAGATTTCTCTAGGAATGACCCATAAAGGAAATGTTTCCTTTACAAATCCTTTAATTTGAACTTTCTAGCATTCCCTAAGATTGTTGGTATTTAGGGTTGGAGACTTCAAGTTTGATGACCTATGGAAAGGAATTCTCAAGGCTGTCAGATTGAGAGGTAGGGGTGGCCAGTGGAAACTCCCCACAAATGGAAGCCCTACAAATATAGGAGGACCTACAAAGCAGTGGTTATACAATGAAGGCTGAATCTTTGGCTCAAAAGATGGATACAGGCTGATGAGTTATAAGAAATAAGATTCATAAATACATATATGATGCCCACCAAACTGTTCTGTAAGCACCTTTAAAAATTTTTGTACCTATATATATTAATGTTGCTCTCACTTTTGGTTAGAGAAGCTTTTCTTTTCAGATAGTGGTGACCAAAGTCACCGTAGTGCTGAGAAGAAGTGACAGTGGAGTGTTCAGCACTGGGACATCTCTGTCACACTTCCCGAGGCTCAGGGTCTATTGTGGAAGAGGTGGTGGAAAGACTGTAAGAGCCAAAGGAAGGGGAGGACTGCTTACAATGCAAACTTCCAGACACAAAATGGCCTTGATATTCATGACCTCATAGTTCCTGACACTACCTGCGTAAAACATTCATAAAAGGAGGAAAAGATGATGACATCAAATAAAAGAGAGACTGATTGGAAAGGGGAGGGGACTCAATGGAGGGTGGATTTGAGAGGGGGAAATGGGAGTGGAGCGAGGGAATTATTATGGTTTTATTGCCTATACTTATGGAAGCTGTCAATAAAAAGCTTAAAACAAAGAAATAAGATTCATACTTTAAATCTAATATAAAGGCTATGAAGAAAACTGCTTTAGTTTAGGTTTAGTCCCAACAGTGTCAACTAAACAAACATTAATATTAGGGCAGATATTTACAAGAATGGTAGATATTTACAAGAATGGTCTCTCTCCATAAACGACTTAGTCTCCCTAGGATTTAGAATCTCAATTAGAAAAGCAATAAACTTTGAAACACACTTTACAAAAATATTCAGATTTTGAGGCAGTATCGATGCTTTTATTACCCTGTTCTTTTTTTTTTGGGGGGGGAGGCTCAAAACTGCATTCCATGGTATTACAAAGAATGAGTCCTGTTTATAAACCACATGTGTCATACCTCACAAGATTCTCTATGTTGTGTTGTGGGCATCTTAGACTTAACTTCTGTTAGGTCCCCTATGTTACTGGATAAAGCTGCTCCCAGAAGTCATACTTTTCTTTTCTTTCTTTTTTCATGACAAGGTCTCACTCTAGCCCAGGCTGACCTGGAATTCACTATGTAGTCTCAGGGTGGCCTTGAACTTACCTCGATTTTTCCTACCTCTGCCTCCCAAGTGCTGAGATTAAAGATGTGTGTCACTGTACCCAGCCTCAGAAGTCATACATTGTGAATTGTAAATTCCAGTGCCAGAGATGAGACACCTCCAACGGAGTTGCTGGTTAAGGAGGCTACAGAGACCCCCTAAAACAATACAGGTTATTGTCATTGTTCTTGGTTTCCCACTAAAACTAGTTGGTGCGCTCCTGTCGCTGAAAACATCACACATATCAGTTACGGGACATAGAGAAACTAAACTGGAACTGAGCTGAAAGCTTCCTCCTCGTCTAGCTTTCTTCCTATCAGAAGATTATATTCAAGTTGCTGGGGGAGAAAAGCCATCAGCATTCCTCTCCAGCTGTGGACCCTGTGTGTTTCCACGGCTGGCCTGCCAGGCAAGATATGTCTGGGGTGTAATAGTGGCAATGTTATAGGAGTAACCAACTACTTTCTAATGGATTGGAAGACTGTTCCACGGGAGGTCATTCTTGCCTGGACTGTAAACCTAACCCAAAGCCTATGGCTAGGGACATAGGCCATAGTGGGGAACCTACAACTTGGGAATGTGGTGGTTTGATCCAGGGGTCCCACATAAACTCCTGTGTCCTGAATGCTCTGTCCCCAGCTGATGGCAGTTTTGGAATTGGAACCTTGTTGGAGGTGTGTTGTTGGGGGCGGGCTTATGGGCGTTATAGCCAGCTTCTTCTAGTCAGTGTTTGGCACACTCTCCTGCCGCTGTTGTGCACTTGATGTTTGCCAGGAGGTAATGCCCTGCCTCTGCTCATGCCACATTTTCCCTGCCATCATAAATCTTCCCTTGGAGTCCATAAACCAAAATAAACCCTTTCCTTCCATAAGCTGCTTTTGGTTGGGTTCTTTGTGCAGCAATGAGAAGCTGACTGTAACATGTGGCTATGCTCAACAGTATATCAAGATGCCTTCTAATTGGTTCCCATTAGATTAGTACCGTTTGGAGACTCGGGCATTAAAGTTTCCTGCTACAATGGGAAGGGGTTAATGCAGAGACGCGAAGCTGGCGAAACAGCAGAGAATAAGTGATTCTTATGTGCTCAGCCTCAAACAGGATGTCTAAACCACCCCTGTCAAGGTTCATAAAACCTCACAGAAGAAGGGATAGAAAGAATGTAAGACAGGAGAATAGGGAGGAGAGCTACAAAACACTGTCTTCTGGATACGTCAGGGTTGTTACATTCATGAACTCATAATAGCTGTGGTTTCCAGAGCTATTATGGAATCCGTCAATATTTCACCATTGATGGGGGAAAGATGCAGGAGACCCCTGACCTTGGACTAACGACTGACAGCTAGTGGATGTTGGGAGACAGGTTTATCAGTGCTGTAACCATTGGCAAGTTTCCCATTCCACAATAAATAGCCTTTTACCCATGATCATGTGATCAAGCCTAACTTAACTCAATGGGTTAAAAAAGGCATGAAAGGTGAAGATTGTATTAGTCAGGATTCTCTAGAGGAACAGAACCGATAGATTGAATTGTATTATAAAGGGAATTGATTGGGTCAGCTTCCACCAATCCAACAATAGCATTGTGCAGCCTTGAGAGTCAAGGACCCCAGTAGCTGCTCAGTCCACGTGGCTGGGGGCCTCATGGTCCTAATCAGCCTGGAGGCTTCCTGGAGAGACGCAGGTCTTCAGTCCAGGCTGGAAGGCTGAGCAAGTTTGGTTCCAATGCCGACAAAGGACAGCCGAGCAGAATGGATGCAGGTGCAAGTGAAGGCATCACCAGCACCAGCCCTGGCAGCCAGGTGGGAGGAAGGGGCTTTCCTCCCAGAGCTGCTTGATGATGGGAGGGTTGCCCACTCTGGGGGAAAGGCTCATTCTGGAGGACTTCCTTCTTCAGTCAATCTTTCCAGGAAGCAACCTCAGAGACCCACCCAAGAGGTTAGATCAAGTTGACAACAATTTAACCATCACAGGGATTAATGAATAAGAAGAAGGGTGTTAATGGAAGCAGGAGAGGGTAATAGCAGGAGTGGGGGTTAAGACCAAAACACATTATATGTATTTTTTCATATATATATTTTTTCATATATATATATGAAAATGTCAACAATGGAAAAAATAAATAAAACTTCAAAAAAGAATTAACTTCTTTTTTATAAAAGTACATCCATTATGGAGATTTTTGTGTGAAAATAAGCATTTCCGTGGAAATTGATTATATTGTTTCCCCTTAAAAAATACAATCCACCTCTTTATTCACACCTCTCATTCTCTTGAATAGATAATTCTGAACCAGTCATTTATCATTTAGTCAGTGTTGCTGCTGTAACATTTAAAGCAGGTTGTACACTTGCTCAGAAAGGCCTGGCTCAGTTTCAAGCTCAGCCTGTTTGTCCTAGACCAAGTTTGGCTATAAAAGACGAAGTACAGAGTAATAACAGGCCAAAACAGTCAGGATAATTACCCTTTAGAGTATTTTGAGGTAATGATATTTAAGTCAATTTGACTGAAAAAAATTTAAATGTCAACCCAAATACCAAAGAATGAATTACTCAAGGAAGCAAGAAGCATAAGCCATTAGTTCCACCTGCTCCAGGATTCCTGTGAGAACCAAATCTATGCTCTAGTCACACAGAAATTAAGAAAAACCTAAGAACACATTATTTC
>PVHP010032792.1:0-20039 GCA_004024765.1 Zapus hudsonius | reverse complement strand
ATTGCCACATGAATGGAGGGTTCTGTGTGCTCTGCAGATGTCCAAGAACATGGAAAGTCCTAAAAGAATATGATTGCTTCAATGGGAATGGGGAATGCTGTAAGAAACCCAAAATAAAATGTCAAATCAAATCTCTCAAGAAACACTAGGAGTTTTCTAATCTTTAATAAAGACTATCATTCTGTGAAACACGTTCCTCTGACCAAAATGAGTCGTTTGTGTGTTTGGATCAGATGCAGAAAATCTTGGATCTTCTGTGATTCATGGGAATGAGGAAAAGCCAATCAACACAGACTACCAGGTCAAGAGGAACCATCTCCAGGAATAAAAAGTTGTAGCTGTTTATATTCATGAGACATGCTAAAGCTAGGAAAAACTACTCTGAGAAGGAAGGAATCTCAGTTCACATGTAAAGGGAGCAGAAACATGGTGGTCATTTCTGCTTGAATATACCTTGTGCCTTCAGCATCTGCTCAGGCCCAACCACAGGAACCACACTCATCTCACCTTGGAGGTTACATGATATTCCATGCCTGCTGTAATCCTAGGATACAATAACCATCATTATATTCAGCCTTATGAATTCAGTGGACAAGATTCCAACCACAATTGTGACCTAAGAGATCAACTACTGATGTGTTCTTCAGAGATACTAATAAGGTTTCCTTCACGCTTCGGAGATGGCTAAGCAGTTAAAGTGATTGCCTGCAAAATCTAATGATCCAGGTTTGATTCCCCAGTACCAACATAAGGTACAAAGGGGTGCATGCATCTGGAGTTCATTTGCAGTAGATGGAGGCCCTGGGGTACCCATATTCTCTCTCCTCTCTTGATCGATAGATGATAGATAGATAGATAGATAGATAGATAGATAGATAGATAGATACATACATACATACATACATACATACATACATAGATACATAGATATATAGATACATAGATTTATACATAGATACATAGATGATAGATAGATAGATGATAGATACATAGATTTATAGATACATAGATACATAGATACATAGATTGATACTAGATACATAGATGATAGATAGATAGATAGATAGATAGATGATAGATAGATAGATAGATAGATAGATATATAGATAGATAGATAGATGATAGATAGGTAGATAGATAGATGGTAGATACATAGATATATAGATACATAGATACAAAGATTGATACATAGGTACATAGATGATAGATAGATAGATACATAGATACATAGATAGATAGATAGATGATAGATACATAGATATATAGATACATAGATTGATAGATAGATAGATACATACATACATACATACATACATACATAGATACATAGATATATAGATACATAGATTTATACATAGATACATAGATGATAGATAGATAGATGGTAGATACATAGATATATAGATACATAGATACATAGATTGATACATAGGTACATAGATGATAGATGGATAGATAGATAGATAGATAGATAGATAGATAGATAGATAGATAGATGATAGATACATAGATATATAGATACATAGATTGATAGATAGATAGATAGATAGATAGATGATAGATACATAGATATATAGATACATAGATACATAGATTGATAGATAGATAGATAGATAGATAGATAGATAGATAGATAGATAGATAGATACATAGCATCTGGTTGCAAATAAATACTAATAAAAGAGAATGTTTCTTTTACTGATCATTTCTCATTTTAGTGTGAAGGTGCTGTCAAGAGCAGGCTCCCAGTGTGGGCTGGCCCCAAGGGCAAGAGAGCAAGATGGAGTACTGCAGTGTGCTAAAGTGACATGCTACTCTCCCCGCCTGGTATCACTAAGCCTTGGTACCCACACCTCCACGTAACCAGAGAAGATCAGGCATTTCAACTCGCTAATAGTGACACCCTTGGCTTTTTGTGTCATCCACACAACTAAGCATGGAATTGCAGTCCTTTCTACCTCATAGAACTCCATCAAATGAAGAGCATCTGCTAACTGTCCTTCTAACTTCTGATCTGATCTGATCAACTTTGTCTTGTCTCTCCACAATCTGAAACCTTAGTAGCTGTCTCTGTATATTGTCCACATTATGTTGTACATGTTAGGTAACTGAGCAGTGTTTGTGGGAGACAGTGATCTCCTCGTGGATCACATTCTGAGCCTCACATGGAGGCATGAGTTGAGAGCCAGTTTCACTGAAAGTCTGGGAGCAAAATGGAGGTCTAAGGACTAAGTCTAAGGATTCTCAGGACCACGTGACATATCATTGGAGTGGCCACCATTTTCTCATTAGGAGGGTAAATTTCCTCAAATGGGAAGAAAGCTTGCTTCTGCTCCAGAAAATTGGAGGCTTTGGTGTCCACTGCTTCACATGGGATTTTGTGCGGTAGTTCTCTTCAAAGGTACAAAAAGCCTTCAGCAGATATTTGTAAGTTTACTCAAGATTATCGTAAAATAGAAAAAACATACTTACACCTCCTTAATGTATAGAGCATTAAAAAATCACTGATTTCTAATTAATACGCTCCTTTTTTATTTTCTTTAGTTGATGTACAGAGATTTAGGTATGACTCATTCTGGTAACTTCAAATAAAGTTTGTTTTTTGATTCCTGTCCCCAATACCTTTCTTCCTCCCCAATTTTGCTGCTTCCCAGTATCTTCTTTTTTTCTCTTTACATGCCATGCGTGTCTTCTTGCCCTTCCCTCACTTCTCTTCTGACTCATCTCTTTATATTTATCTTTGACCATGTTTCTACCTTCACAGGTTTTATCCACTTTCACCTACCATACATACCTATTTATAGATAATAGATGATACAGACCAAGAACTGCATATAAGAAAAAGTAAGAGCAGGGGGTTTTGGTCTTACTGATTTGGGGACACTTCACTTAATATGATTTTTTCCAGGTCCATCCTGAAATTTTCATAATTTGATTTTTATGTACTGTTTTTATGATCCTTTCATTCATCAATTGGTATCTAAACTATTTCCAGTTTTTAGCTATGGTAAATACAGCCTGTGTCACTGACACCAAAATAGTCATATAAAGGAATGGGACAGAATAGAGAATTCAGATGTAAATCCAGACCACTTAGGCCACCTAACTTTTGGCAAATGAGCCAAAAACTTTCAGTGAAAAAAAGGAATAGTTTAGTCAACAATGCTGGTGGTGAAATTGGATATCCATCTGCAGAAGAAGGAAATGAGATCCATATCCCTGTACAAATATCAATTCAATGTGGATCTAAGACCTTACTCTAAAACCTGAAACACAGAAAGTGCTAAAGAGGAAACGAGGGAATATACTTCAAGATATTTTCATAGGCAAAAGTTTCTAACTGAGGCTCCAATAGCACAGGAAATAGACCCAAGAATCAACTGGAACTGCATGAACTTAAAATGTTTCTGCACTGAAAAAGAAAACATTAGCAACGAGAACAGACCCCTTAGAGAATGGGGGCAAATCAATGTTACCTAGACTTCAATCAGGGGCTACAAACCATGTTTATATCAGCTCAATTCATAATACCTAAGAATTGGAATCAACCCAAACACCCATCACTGGACAAATGGCTATCAAAGTTATGGTCCATAGGCACCATGGAATTCCACTCAGAAATAAAGAAAAATGATATAATGAAATTTAAAGAAAAGTGGACAGATTTGGAACAGATCACACTCGGCAAACTCACACACAAACAGAGAGACAGCTTCCTCCCTCCCACCACCTGCCTCCCACCACTTTCACAGGCAGGTAGGTAGGTCTGTTCTGGGCCCACCTGTGTGCCCCCTCTGTCCTGCAGAAAGCAATGAGAACCATGAACAACCTAATTCTATCCACAAGCCCTGAGATGAGTGACACCCAAGCAGGAGATGAGCCACCTCTAACTCACCAACTAGGGCCCTAATGAAACCACTGATGAAGTGGCAAGATAAGTATAAGAGCTTCCTCCACAGCAATTGAGATAAGCTATGAAGGATAACAGAGTAGACACTGAGGATTCCCAAAATAGTCCAAAAGTGGAAATCCGGAGTTCAACAATTAAGCAAACTTAAAACTTACCCACCGTGATTCAGGAAAATTCATGGAAGAGGTGGAAGAATGCAAGAGTCACGTTGGGGGGAATAGCCAGAGACATTGCCCCCTTCAACAACAACAACAGCACGCACGTGCTTGCGCGCACACGCGTGCACACACACACACACACACACACACACACACTCACTCACTCACTCACACACAGGCTAAAGCTCATGTAATTTATAACAACCATCCCATGGACCATTCCAGCAATCCCACTGAGAAGGGCCTTCAGTGAGTTGGGACCAGGGAGGAGGGAAATGAGGGGACCAACACAAAATTTGTTCATACTGTGTGTCTAATTAACAATAAATAAATTTTCAAAAACAGAAAGGCAAGGTTTCCAGGGCTCTAACCACAGGAGGGTCCCAGACCTGCATAGGGAAGGGGCACTGTGGTGCCCACTTCCTGAGACCCTTCTAGCTACTCTTACAGGAGTGGGAGGGTGTCAGTTAACCTAACCTGACCTGCACAGACTCCTGCCAGAGCCATGTGCTACTCACCCACAGCCACAGTCCATTCTGTCTGGGGCCTTCCTGTTTGAACTACCCCACCCCGCAGTGCACACTCTAGACAGAAGCAGAGGCAGGTGAGGGGAGTGGTGAGTCTGTGGCCTGGGCATTCAGGACACCAGCAGGCCGGGATCCAGAGAGCCCAAGGCTGGTGAAGAGTGCAGCGTGTCTGGAGCCTGGGCTCTGGGAGTGCCAGTGTGTTGGGAACCTGTGTGCTCCAGGCCGGTAAAGGCCACAGAGTGTGGAGAAGCTGAACACTCCAGACTGGTGAGGGGACTGGCCTGTTTGTGGCTGGTGAGTTCAAGGGGCAAGCATGTCAGAGAACCAGGGCCTCTTTGCCCACTTTGTGCTGCTCACCTCCAATCACTTCTCCAGTATCAGCCATCAGCCCAGAGGGGTTGGCATATCTGTAACCTCCACAACCCTCACGTCTGTGGATACAACACTAACCCGACCCCCAAACTGGCTCAAAAGAAACCCACTGAAGAAATAAGACTTTTCCCCCCACACACTCTCACTGCATGCACCTACTGGCACCCCCTTGGTGTCTCGCTACTACCCCAGTTAACAAGAACAGAGACATCAGGTACATGCACTGAGAACTCAATAATCCACTCATCTGGGGAAAGGTGCCCATGGAAACCCCTGAGCTCCAGATGCAAGGCACAGTGGTGATTGCAGGTGGAGGGGATTTCTGAGCTCCAAAACAACCTTCATACCAGCCACCAGCCCAGACTACTTGTGTATTTATAAACTCTGCAACACAGGCGCCAGTGGAAACAATGCCGCCCCACTCCAATCCAGGTTAAGCGCCAAACTCATCACGCACTGAGGATTTTACAAAGACCAAAATTTGCTCCCTACTTAACAAAAGTAGACTTTTATCCTGAGATGGGTAGACCACAAAGCAAAAATACCACAACAGGCTGAGAGCCTTAGAGAAAGGGCAGCTGGTTCCACAATGGGAGTCACTGGTGAGAATATAGAGGAAACAACAGAGCCAACCCCAAGATGAGAGCACAGCAAACTTACGTCATAAAACCAAGGAGACTCTGTCCATGAAAATTGCTGAGCTGGAGTCAGTCATTAAATGCATAAATGAAGTGGAACCCGATCACACCATACAGCATTCAGTTTTCACATCCTTCAGCACTAGGCTTAACTTAATTGAGGAAAATCAGAGGGCCCTCAAAAGAGCAGTAAGTGAATTGAAGGTAAGCCAACAGTTGGAGGATCCAACTGACTGAGCTTTAATATGATTAAATGCAAGAAGAGATTTAAGGAGCAATAAGAAAATCAAACCTAGACCTGAAACTGGAACTCAACAAAGAGATGGAGATGATGCAGAAAAATGCATCAGAAAACAAAAACCAAACAGAGCGAGTAAAAGCCTCTCTACCAGGATCAATAATGCAGAGGATAGAAACTCAAGCATGGAAGCCAAGGCAGAAAAAATTTAGCAGGATTCTAAAAATTTTGAGAAGTTCAACAAATCCTGCACACAGAATATGATTGAATGTTGGAAGATCCTAAAATGGCAAAATATATGCATCATGGGGATACAAGAAGGGGAGGGAATCCAAGCCAAAGGCATATTCAGCAAAATCATTGAAGAAAAGGTTCACATCTTGCCAAACAGCGGCCCATCTGGATGCAAGAAGCACACAGAACACCAAACAGACAGGACCAAAGAAGAAAATCTCCAAGACATATTATAGTTTAAATTCTAAACATTGAAAGCAAAGACAGAGATTAAAAGCAACAAGAGAAAAACAACTCATCACATATAAAAAGCCAACCCCATCAGAGTAACCTCAGATTTCTCCATGGAAGCCATGAAAGCCAGATGGGCTTGGAATGGAGTACTTCAAAGTCCTAGAAAACTATGGCTTCTAACCCAAACTAAACTACTCAGCAAAAGTATCTCTCATAATCAATGGAGAAAAGAAAGCATTCCATGATAAAAGCCAGTCCAAATCATACTCAATGGGGAAAGACTCAAGGAGTTCCCATTAAAGTCTGTCCATAGATAACAGTGGGGTATTAAAGTCTCCTACTATAATGGAATTATCGTTTACTTCTGTTTTGTTTTCAAGACCATTTTGTTTCATTAAATGTGGCGCACCTGTATTTGGTGCATACATATTTATGATAGTGATATCTTCTTATTGGATTGTTCTCTAGATGAGTAAGAAATGGTCTTTTTTGTCCTCTTTAATTACTTTTGGTTTAAAGTCTGTTCTGTCAAACTGTAGCCACACCTGCTGGGCTTTTTTTTTTTTTACTTCCATTTGCTTGGAAAAACACTTTCCATCCATTCACTCTGAGGAGGTTTCTGTCTTTAGAGATGCAGTGGCTTTCTTGAGGCAGAGATAGAAAAGTCCATTTTTCTGATCCAGCCTATTAACCTGTGTCTTTTTATAGGAGAGTTAAGTCCACAAATATCAAGGTTATAACTATGAGGTTTGATTTATTCACTGCCATGGTAGAGGGTTTATAGGGTTGATGCCCTGTACATTATTATAACTGCTATAATTTTGGTTACCATGCTTATCTTCCATTGAGCTCTTGAGGTTGTTTGCTGGACTCTTCTGTGCAGAATATTTTCTAGAGTATTCTCTGTAGGTTTGGCTTTGTGTTCAAAGAATTGTAGAACTGGCTTTTATCATGGAAAATTTTCCTCTCTCCATGTTTTATGAGGGATAATTTTGCTGGGTACAATAGTTTGGTTTGCAAGCCATAATTTTTTAGATTTTAAGCACTCCATTCCAAGACCTTCTGGCTTCCATGATTTCCATGGGAAAATCTGAGATAACTCTGGTGGGGTTGCCTTTATATGTGATGAGTTGTTTCTCGTTTTTAGTCTCGGTCTTTGCTTTCTATTGTTAGAGTTGTAACTAAAATGTCTCTTGGAGATGTTGTTTGGTCCTGTCTGGTGTTCTGTGAGCTTCTTGTATCTGGATCAGACTCTCTTTTACAAAAATGGGAAAATGTTCTTCAATAATTTTGTTGAATATGTTCTCTATGTCTTTAGCCTTAGTTTCTTCTCCCTCTGGTAACCTCATGATCTGAATGTCTGGTCACTTTAGGGTGTTCTACAGTTCCCTCATATTTTGCTCACATGATTTTACAAACTTATCAAGGTTTTTAGAATTCTGATCAACTTCTTCTGTCTTGTCATCCAGGTCTGAGGTTATGCACTCCAGGTAGTGAGGAATTCTAGAGAGGCTTTATATATCTCTGTTTAATTTTTGTTTTCTGTGGCATCTTTCTACACATCTTTCTTCCTTGCATTTAATCATGTCTTCATTCAGCTTAGACACCTGGTTATTGAAATCCTCTAGTTGTTGTTTTCCCTGCAATTCATTTCCTGCTCCTTGGAGATCACTCTGGTTTTCTTCAATGAAGTTAAGCCAGATGACAAAGTTGTGTGCCTTGTGAACTGATTTAGTTCCACTTCATTAATGCAACTGTTGAATTTTGCTTCCCTATCAGCTATTATCTTACTTGGAGTCCCCTTCGGCATACAACCTGAGCTTTTGGGCCACTGTTGTCTCCTCTACATTCTCACTGGGTACTTCCATAGTGGGACTTTGCTACCTTGGTGGGGACTCTCAGTTTCCTGTGTTGTGTTCTTCTTTCATTCAGGTCTCCCCGTGTTAGAAGAGATGACTAATTTGCTTAAGTAGAAAGGAGATAGAGACCTTACAGCATCTTTAGTGTGTGTTCTGTTAGGGGTTTGAGTCTAATTGTAGTGGGATTGTTATTATAACCAGTGATGCACAGGTTGCAGAGGTTCTAGGTGTGCCAGAAATTCTGGGCTGATTGCTGATATGGCTCTCTGAGCTCATCTCAACTCTTCCTCCTGGTGAACTTCAGCTCCTCCTCCCTGCACATGCTGCTCTAGGAACTCACCTCAGCTTCTTCTCAAATAAAAGTACTTTCTAAAGTACTGAAAATGGGGCTGGAGATATTGCTCAGTGGTTAAGGCTCTTGCCTGCAAAACCTAAATACCTGAGTTGATTCCCCAGTACCCACATAAAGCCAGATGCATAAAGGGGCATATTATCTATAGTTTGTTTGCAGCAGCTAGCGGCCCTGGTGTACCCATTCTATTCTCTGTCTCTCTCTCTCTCTCTTCCTCCCTTATAAATAAAATTATTTTTAATATTAAAAATGATAGTTAATGTTTAAATGATAGTTATGTGAAGATTTACTCCTCATGAACCAGTACCATTAAACCATGGACAGACTATAATAGGTGTGGAAAAAGCATCCAATGTTTTATTATTAGGATTCAAAATCTTTGGAAAAAAGCAAAATTTTTAAGAAAATGAAGTGTTTGCTTTCCTGTGTTGTCTGAAAGCCAATCATGTAGTTCTTCTGCAAATAATATGTGGATCAATGATGTTTTATTCCACCACAGACTGAGAATCCACATTAATTATGTACAATAATAGATCATCCAATCAATCAAAATATCGAACAAGAGTGAAAAAAGCATTTTCAACTCACCACTCTTCTATTGTCTCCCTTTGACCTGTTTTCTGTACATGCTTCTGTCTCCTTCCCCAGATAGCCATGGGTATTGTGCTTTGGTTTGGGTTGTGTTTTGTTGTGTTTTGTACACATTTGGGAATGTCTGGCCCCATTTTGCTTCCTGACCCTGTTGGCTCTACACAGCCCACCCATGGATTCATCTCCTCCACCCCCATCCTAGAACTACTGCATGATTCTACATACATTCCACCAGCTTGAGGCAGTATGTTATCCTCTTTTCTCTCCCTCTCGACACCACCAGACCTCAGGGTAAGAATCAAAGAAAGCACCAAGTAAAGAGCAGGTTCCTCAAGTTTCCTGCAGGAGATTGTAGAACGATCATCATTATGATTATATGAACATGAAGACAAACCTACAGAGAATGCTTCAGGGAATATTCCACACAGAAGAATCAAACAATAATCTCAGGAAACTACAAAAAAAAACCCACTGTAACCAAAACTATAGCAGGCACAAAAATATTCCAAGTCCAAGAAAGCACCATATACCATAAAGCCTCCAACATGACAGTAATTAAATCAAACCTCATATTTATAACTTAAAATATTAGTGGTATTAACTCATCTATCAAGAGGCTCAAGTTAACAGGGTGGATTACTGACAAAGAAGTGCACTGAAAAAACAGACAGAGTCTTCAACAAATGGTTCTGGACAAACTGGATAACCACATGTAAAAATAAAATGAAACTAGACTGACTCCTTTCTTCATTCACAAAAGTCAATTCCAAATGGATTAAACCCTCAATATAAGACTGAAACCCTTGAAAACCTGGAAGAAAATAGGAGGAAGTCCCCACAATAGAAGAGTGGACAAAAACTTCCTGCATAGTATGCCAGTAGCCGAGGAAATTCAACAATCAATGGGATCTCAGCAAGCTAAAAAGCTTTTTTTTTTAATTGTCCAAAATGAGTTACACTATTTAGTGGGCAAATAATGAGTTATCATCCCCAATTCCCCAATGCCCCCTCTCCCCCACCCCCAATTAGCTGGATATCCTCCTCCACGGGTCGTCTGGATCAGTCCTTGTGACAGGGGACCATGGATAGCCTAGTACTCAGCCCGGTCCTCCTGGCCCAAGTGTGTTGTTACTGAGGGGGGCCATGCCTCGTCTCCCCCCACCACGGCTCTCACAATCTTTCCTTCTCTCTTCCGCTCAGTTCCCTGAGTCATGGTGGATGAGTATTAAGGCTGCTTTAAGGTTGTGAGCTTAGGGGTCTTTGTGTCAAAAATCGTTGGTTTCTGTCTCACTGGCTTATCCTGTGTTGATTGAATGGCTGTGGCTGTGGGTCCCTTGTTCATCCCATCATTCTCTGCGGGGTTCCATTTGGATCCTCCACGATATGACTGTGGTGGCTCCTCTCTTGCCAGAATCTCAGCTATCAGCCTACGGTTGGTTGGTAGGGTTAGATGGTCCCCAGCTCTCTCGCTGCATCCTGAAAAATACAAACATAATCTCCATCAGAGAGAGAGATCAGCTTTGACAGAATTCTGTCTTCTTATTTGAACCTCATGGGTCGCTTTGGTCAACAGCTCAGTGAGGGAAGGAAGCAGTGGTTGGAGCCAGGGGTTGTCAGGCTGGTCTAATTATTCACAGGCTTAGACTCTCTCCCCTACCACTCAGGGCCCCTCTTGCCAGTTGACGTCCACTACTTTCTCAACAGGTTACAGAGTGCTCGTGAGGATTTTATGTTTTTGAACCTAATATGGTTTAACCTCATGCTTAAGCCATTCCCCTCCCACATCCCTTACCCCTCATTCATAACCTCTCACTTCTACAAGTCTGCCTAGAGTTTACGGTTATCCTGGTTAAGGACCGCATATGAGGGAGAATATGCGACATTCGATTCTCTGATCTTTTGAGTGTTCGCTTAGTAAGATCTGCTCGAAGTCAGAGAATTTTTTCCTAAATTTCGATATGTCATTTTTCCTTTCAGCTCAGTAAAATTCCATCGTGTAAATATACCACAGTTTCGCTGTCCATTCCTCCATGGATGGGCATTTGGGCTGATTCCAATTCTTGGTTATTATGAATTGAGCTGCTATAAATATAGTTGTACAAATGTTTCTGCATCGAGATGTGGCGTCTTGCGGGTAGATGCCTAGAAGAGGGATAGCTGGGTCCATTGGTAGTTCTATGTCCATTCTGTCTAGAAGTCTCCACACTGCTTTCCATAGTGGTTGAACAAGTTTGCAATCCCACCAGCAGTGAATGAGGGTTCCTTTTTCCCCACACCCTCGCCAGCAACGATTGTTGCTGGTTTACTTTATGATTGCCATTCTGACAGGGGTGAGGTGGTATCTCATTGTAGTTTTGATTTGCATTTCCCTGATGCTTAAGGATGCTGAGTACTTTCTCAGGTGCGAAAGGGCCATTTCGGTTTCCTCCCCTGTGAATTCTCTGTTGAGGTCAGTGCCCCATTTTGTGAGGGGGCAGTTTGCGTTTTTGTTATTAATTTTTTTTTTGAGTTCTCTGTAGGTTCTAGATATTAGGCCTCTGTCTGAGTTGTAGCTAGCAAAAATCATCTCCCAGTTTGAAGGGGGTCTATTGACTTTGAGAACAGTGTTTTGTCTGTACAGAAGCTTTTGAGCCTGATCAGGTCCCATTGGTTAAATGAGTGTTGCACTTCCTGGGCTACCGGAGGTTTGCTCAGGAACTTATTCCCTACTCCTATCTCATGTAGGGTTCCTCCTATTTTTTCTTCCAGGGTGTTTAGGGTTGTATGTTTAATATTGAGGTCTCTGAACCATTTGGTGTTGATCCTTGTGCATGGTGAAAGGAGTGGGTCTATTTTCATTTTTTTACCTGCACCATTTGTTGAATGTGCTATCTTTAGCAAACATTACATTGCTGGCACCATGTCAAAGACAAAGAAGCTAAAGTTACTTGCATTAAAGGCTGGGTCTTCAATTCTATTCCACTGGTCAGAATGTCTATTTTTCTGCCAATACCATGATGTTTTATTTACTATGGCTTTGTAATATGTTTTAAAGTCAGGTATGGTGATAACTCCTGTGTAATTTTTTTTTACTCAGAATAGTTTTAGCTATTCGAGGTCTCTTACCCTTTCAAATACATTTGGAGGTTATTTTATCTATGTCTGTGAAGAAGGAGGTTGGGATTTTTATTGGCATTGCATTAAATCTGTAGATTACTTTTGGCAGGATTGCCATTTTCACTATATTGATTCTCCCTATCCATGAGCATGGAATGTCTTTCCATCTTGTCACATCCTCCTCTATTTCCCTCTTGAGTGTTTCAACATTTTTCTTATATAAGTCTTTCACTACCTTGGTTAGTGATATTCCCAAGTTTTTAATTTTATTTGAGGATATAGAGAATGGGACAGTTTCTCTGATGTCTTTTTCCGAATGCTTGTCTTCTGTATATAGAAAGAATACTGATTTTTGTGTGTTAATTTTGTATCCTGCCACTCTGCTGAAGGCATTGATCACCTTCAGGAGTTTGCTGATACTGTTCTTTGGATACGATATGTATAAGATCATGTCATCTGTAAAGAGGGATAGTTTGACTTCTTCCTTTCTGATTTGTATCCCTTTTATGCTATTCTCCTGTCTTATCGCTTGGCCTAGAACTTCAAGCACTATGTTAAAGAGCAGTGGTGAGAGTGGATACCCATGTCTTGTTCCTGAGTTGAGGGGGAACTCCTTGAGTCTTTCCCCGTTGAGGATGATTTGTGCTTTAGGAGATCTGTATATTGATTTTATCATGTTGAGATATAGGCCATCTATGCCTATTCTTTCCAGGGTTTGGAACATGAAGTGCTGTTGATTTTTGTCAAAAGCCTTCTCAGCATCAATTCAGATGATCATGTGGTTTTTGCAGGTGAGTTTGTTAATGTGGTGAATTATATTTTTTGACTTGCATATGTTGAACCATCCCTGCATCCCTGGGATGAAGCCGACTTGGTCAGGGTGGATTATAGTCTTGATGTGGGTTTGTATTCGGTTTGCTAAGACTTTGTTTAGGATTTTTGCATCCAAGTTCATCAGTGATATGGGCCTGTAGTTTTCTTTCTTTGTTACATCCTTGCCTGGTTTGGGAATTAGGGCAATGGTAGCTTCATAGAAGGAGTTTGGGAGCCTACCCTCTTTTTCTATGTCCCTGACTAGCTTCAAAAAGAGAGGTTTCAGTTCTATGGTGAAGGTTTGGTAGAATTCAATTGAGAAACCATCTGGACATGGGGTTTTCCATTTGGGGACATTCTTGATTACTGATTCAATCTCTGTGATTTTTATCAGATTGTTTAGGATCTTCATCTGCTCTGGTCTGAGCTTTGGAAGTTGGTAGGTGTCCAGGAATTTATCCATTTCTTCCAGGTTCTCTAATTTTGCAAAGTAGAGGTTTTGGAAGTATGACCTGATGATACTTCCATCTCTTCAGGATCTGTTGTGATCTCACCCTTGTCATTTTTTATTTTGTTAATTTGGGCCTTCTCTGTTTTTTCTTTGATTAAATTGGCCAGGGGTTTGTCGATCTTATTGACTTTTTCAAAGAACCAACTCTTTGATTTGTCTATTTTTTCAATTGTTTTCTTTGTTTCCAAGTCATTAATCTCAGCTCTGATCTTAATTATTTCCTTGCATCTCAAGCTCCTAGGGTTGGATTTTTTCATCTGTTCTAACAACCTTAGTTGTGAGGATAGTTGGTTGATTTGAGACCTGTCTGTGTTTGTTATGAAGGCATTTAGAGCAATGAATTTACCCCTTAGAACTGCCTTCATTGTGTCCCTCAAGTTCTGAAAGGATGTGTCCTCATCACATTTGTTTCTAGGAAGTTCGGGATTTCCTGTCCGATTTCTTGTTTGACCCATTCATTGTTCAGGAGCGAGTTGTTCAGTCACCAATATCTTTTGAAATTATTGGATCCTCTCCCATTGTTCAGGCTTTAATGCGTTGTGGTCTGATATGATGCAGGGGATTACATTGATCTTTCTGAATTTGCTAAGGGATGATTTATATCCCAGTATATGGTCAATTTTGGAAAAAGTTCCATGCGCTGCTGAGAAGAATGTGTAATCTGTGTCCCTGGGGTGGAATATTCTGTAGATGTCTGTTAACCCTAGTTTGTCAGTGGTGCCATTTAGCAGCTTGATTTCCCTGCTTGTCTGTTGTTTGTACAATCTGTCTAGGGATGACAGTGGAGTGATAAAGTATCCTACTGTGATGGTGTTGGCATCTATATCTGCTTTGCTTTTGAGTAATTTATGCCTAATGAACTGAGGGGCCCTTGCATTTGGTGCATACATATTTATTATAGTGATGTCTTCTTGCTGTATTGTTGCCTTGACGAGTAGGAAGTGGCCATCATCGTCCTTTTTTATTGCTGTTGGCTTAAAGTCTATTTCGCCAGATATTCGATTAGCCACACCTACTTTTTTATCCTTCCCACATGCCTGGAAAATTGTTTTCCACCCTTTTCCTCTCAGTAGGTTACTGTCTTTAGTGATAAGGTGTGTTTCTTAAAGGCAACAGATGGAAGGGTCCATTTTCCTGATCCAACCTGCTTTCCTGTGTCTTTTTATAGGAGAGTCTAGTCCATTTACATTCAAAGTTATAACTGTGAGGTTTGCCATGTTGTAGAGAATATGGAGGTTGGTATCTGAGCTGTTGCTGCTATCTCTTTTGTGTTACCTTGTTTGTTCTCTGTTCTTTTCCTGGGGTTGGTCGTGTTTCATCTGCATGGGATATCTCATGAATTATCTTTTCAAGGTTTGGCTTTGTGCTCAAGTAATTGTAAAGCAGATTAGTCTCGTGCAATACTTTAATTTCTCCATCATTATGATGGATAACTTTGCTGGGTAGAATAGTCTAGGTTGGAATCCATTCTTCTTTAGGCCTAGAATCGCTTTGTTCCAAGCTCTCCTGGCTTTTAAAGTTTCTATGGAGAAATCTGACGTGATTCTGATGGGTTTTCCTTTATACGTGAGTTTCCTTTCTCTCGTTGCTCTAAGGACTCTCTCTTTATCCTCAATGTTTGGCATTGTAACTAAGATATGTCTTGGGGTGTTCCTCCATTGATCCAATTTGTTTGGGGTCCTCCATATCTCTTTTGGTTGTACAGGACTATCTCTTGCCATGTATGAAATGTTTTCTTGAATAATTCTGTTGAAAATATTTTCTATGCCCCTCATTTGGTTTTCTTCTTCTTCCGGGATCCCCATGATCCTGAGATTAGTTCTTTTTATGGTATCCCACATTTCCCTTGAGTCTTGTTCACTTGCTCTTTTGAATTTTGTCAAGGTTCTGATTTCCCTTGAATTCTCCTCTGTTTTGTCTTCCATGTCTGAGGTTCTGTTTTCCCAGTGATTGATCCTGTTGGTAAGAGATTCTAGGGACGTTCTTATTATTTCAATGTGGTTTTTATTTTCAGCAACATCTTTCTGGTTTGCTTCTATCATCCTGTTGAGATGTGATTTCATTTCAAGGTTTGATTTTAATTACTTCTTCCTGACAGTCATTCTTATATTTGCAGATGTCTTCAGTTAATTTGGAAAGCTGGTTTTTGATACCTTCAGTTTGCTGGCTTGCCTTTAATTCTGATATGTCTCTTCTGACATCCATTTGGTTCTCCTCCATTATATTTAGCCTGGTGGCAAAGCTAATGAGCTGACTTTGTACCCTTTCAATATGTTGGTCCATCTTTTCTTGCATGACTAACATTAAGTTCTCCTTAGGATCTGTGCCAGTATGATCAGGGTTTAGTGTCGTGTCCTCCTGGGCCTGCCTCTGCTCTCTCCCTTTAGTTGTGTTGTTGATATCATTTTGCATGGTTTCCTCCGCTGGTGTAATTTTCTTGCACTGAGGTCTGCCCATTTTGATTCCACTTGAGGTGGTTGGTGGGATGCCTTTGGGATATCTGAGCACTGGAAAGGTGCAGCAGTGGGAAAGCTGCTGGGTCCCTGGTGGAAAAGGTAGCCGTCCCATAGCGGGAAAGCAGCTGGGTCTGAGGTGGGATAGCAGCTGGTCCCAGATGCGGCCGGGAAAGCAGCCCAGTGAAAGCAGCTGGACCTGGGACAGCAAAGTAGCCCAACCCGGGCAGAAAAGGCAGCTGGGTCCCTGGGTGGGAAAGCGGCCGGGTGGCGGGAAGGTGGCCAGCTTGGGCCCCGACTCGGCCCTGGGTGGAGGGGCAGGAAGGTCTTGGGTCCCAGACGGGCAGGAAGGTGGCTGGCTCGGGCCCCGGGTTGGCGGGAAGGCAGGAGGCTTGGGTCCCAGGATAGCGGGAAGGCAGGAGGCTCAGGCCCCAGGGTGTCATGAAGGCGGCCATATCAGGCCCCATGGTGGCTGGAAGGAGGCCGGCTCAGGCCCTGAGATGGCAGGAAGGTGTGAAGCTCGGGCCCCAGGGTGGTGGGAAGGCAGGCGGCTTGGGCCCCTGTGTGGCAGGAAGGTGGGAGGCTCAGGGCCAGGGGTGGCGGGAAGGCGGGCGGATCAGGCCCCAGGGTGGCAGGAAGGTAGTCAGCTCAGGCCCCAGGGTGGCGCGAAGGCAGGTGGCTCGGGCCCCGGGGTGGCAGGAAGGCGGGCAGCTTGGGCCCCAGGGTGGCGGGCAGTCAGGCCGCACACCGCCAAAGCAGGTCCTGCCAGCTGGGCTGTTGTACTCACTGCCTCCGGTGCACCCTTATATTCGATGCGCTTTCCAATCAGTAGAACTGTTGCTGGAAAGTGTCTGAAGTCGAGGTCCTGGCTATTGCTTGCATCCATGGCCTGGATCACAGCTAAAAACCCTAACCTCTGTTCCCCCAGGGACACCGCGTGGCTTCTAGTTCGCCATCATGAACCAGAAGCCACTAAAAAGCTCTTTGCACAGAAAAACATACCATACACAAAGCCAACAGACCACCATCAGATTCAGAGAAATTCTTCACCAGCTACAGCATGGACAGAGGCCAAATATCTAGAATCTTCAAAGTACTCAAAAAGTTAATTTTAAAAAAATCAAACACCCCACTGAATAAAATGTGGCAGGGAAGGAACTAAATAGGGATTTCACAAAGGAGGAAATACACATGGCTAATACTCAAGAAAATGTTCAACATCCTTAATCATCAGGGAAATGTAAATCAAAACACCTATGGGATTCCACCTTCCTCTAGCTAAGGTGGAAATCATTAAAAATCTAACAAAAATAAAGGGTGCAAGGATATGGAGGAAAAGGAACCCTCATTCACTGCTGATAAGGATGCAAACTTATACAACCACTATGGAAATCAGTGTGGAGGATCCTGAAAAAGACAATGTATTAGTCAGAGTTCTCTAGAGGAACAGAACCAACAGAATGAATTGTAGTTTTTAAAGGAGGGAAAGAGGGGGGAGAGGAGGGATTTATTGGATTGTTGGCCACAGTCCCACAACAGCAGTCCACAGCCCAATAGTCAAGTAGCCAGTCCACACGGCTGGATGCCTCAGCAGTCCCAACCCAGCACTGAAGGTCTAAAGGCTTTCTGGGAGCCACTGGTCTTCAGTCTCAGCTAGAAGGCTGAGGAAGCTTTGTTCCATGAAGAGATGGACGACAAGCACCAGCAGCCAGGAAGACAGGGAGACAGACAGGAAGGCAGGGGGAAAGAGAGATTTATTTCTCCTTTATATACCCTTAGGGCAGGGTTTTGCAACCCTATCTCGGACTTGTTGGCTTCCTGAGTCTCTGGAACTTCCTTGCTTCACTGCCCTCCCATGTAGGAAAGTTTGTTTCTAGCTTTCCTGCTCCTACTGAGAGGGCTACCTTCCTGGGAACATCTTCAGAGACCCACCCAAGATTAATTAAAGGTCAAGTTGACAACAAAACTTAAGCATCACAAATGAAATTAGAGCTCCCAACTGACCCAGATAAAGGCTCCTCCCTTTAATACAGAAACATTTTCTCCACCATGTTTATAGCTGATTAATTTGCAGAAGTTAAGAACTAGAATTAGCCCAGATTCCCATTGCTGGATGAATGTATATCATAGTTGTGGTACATATACACAATGGAATTCTATACAGCAGTAAGGAAAAAATGGCATAATGAAATTTTCAGGAAAATGGATGGACCTGGAACCGCTCATATTCAGTGAACTCAAACAGGAACAGAAAGACAAACACCTCATATTCTCCCTCATCTGTGGTTCCTAATCAGGATCACCTTGAACTGCAAGCAACCATGACATGCAACTTGAGAGACAGATAATAGGTATGGAAGTGTTTAGAGGGAGTGGAATGGGAGGGTCAGGCAAGACATACACAAAACTAAATCTAAAATGAATTGGTACCATAGAATCCTTATTCTTGGAGAGTAGGCTAACAGGGATACAGGGGTATTGTCTGATGAGCAAAGCCCTGAAGAGTGGGATGAAGCCTAACGCTAGTACAATTATAAGCACTGTCTTGTAACTCCCAGTACCAGAAATTGGTTACTGCCACTTTGAGCTATTGATGGAAGAGATCTACAAGATCCCCAAAAAAGACAGGCTCTGTCAAAGCACAAAGCACCCACTGGAGATCAAAGATAAGACCCTATTTCTTAACACACCACAGGCTGCTGACTCACAACATGGAGAGACCTGACTGGAATCTGAAAGGATGCCAGTTCCCAAATGATTATCCCATGTAGTGCTGGAAAATGCTACATGAGCTGCCAGGGGAAGTAAGTCAGCAATGTTTTGAGAAAACAGGAGACACTGATATAAGACAGCAACCTGCATGACAAGATGTACACACCTGTGCAATAGTGGCACCCAACCTAGGTGGATAATCAAGCGTTTTCTGTTTGGCTAAGAGATCCGCTCAGTGGCAAGGAACCATAGCTGAAACTGGGATCCAAGCCAAACTCTTATGGAGACCAAGAATCTGGACTCCAAGGGGAAGCTTCCACTATCCATGGGCCTAAAGAGAGGCTATGCCCATTACAATCTTACCAAACTGATAATGCTGATCCCATTTGACCTATGCTGATCTCACTGTCCTTTGGAGAATCTGTTTTTATCTTTCAGAAGGCATTGTGACAACCTAATTCTATCAACAAGACAAGAAATGGTAGCTGACTCCCTGGCAGGAGAAGAACCATCCTTAACACATCAGATAGGGCCCAGGTGAGACCACAGAGGAAGGTGAGAGGAGAGCCAAAGTGCTGCTTGCACAGCGAGCCTGACAGCCTGAGCATGGTGATGAAAACAGACATAGAGGATACTCAAAATGTTCCGAAGCAGAATCCCAGAAGCTGCTAAGAGCTCAACACCAAAGTAGACTTAAAACTCACCCACCATGTCTCAAAGAACTTTGCAGAAGCGTGGGCAGAAAGATTGTAGGAGCCATGGTGATGGACTGTCCAGAGTACTGCCCCTCCCCCAATGAATGATTACTGCTCACACAAGACATAGCCCTCAATCCCACGGAGCATACCAGCAATGAGAAGGGCCCTCAGTGGAACTGAGGCAGGGAGGGGGGAAACAGTAGTGCCAACACATGACTTGTTCAGACAAAGTTTCTTCTTACTTAATAAAATATATACCAACATATAAATAGTAAATTAACAGCAAATGAACACATAAATAATAAATAAATAGTAATTCCATATCCAAAAAAGGAGTTTAAAATAGGGATGGAGAGATGTCTCAGTAATTAAAGGCGCTTGCTTGAAAGCCTTATGAGTTTGATTCCCCAGTACCCATGTAAAGTCAGGTGCAAAAACTGGTGTGTGCACAGAGAGTTCGTTTGCAGGACAAGGGGCCCTGGCATACCTACCTTCTCACCATATTCTCTCTCTCCCTTCTCCCCCTCTATCTCTATCTCTCTCTTTATCTCCTTGCAAATTAAAGTAGAGTATCTCTATCTCTCTCTTTATCTCCTTGCACTTTTAAGTTTAAAATACAACATGAAATGTCAGAAACAAGTAC